>JAOANR010000012.1:11093235-11200141 GCA_030278955.1 Hygrophila difformis
GGCACTAACTAATTTTAAATCATCTTTCACGTTATCAACATCTCTATTTAGAAAACAAATCAATCTATTAATATAAGAAAATCCTGAAAAAATCTTTCTATATATTTAAAAAAGGTAAAAATTAATTAAAGCTATAAAATACAAATTATTTTTTTGGCATTTACCGGTGTAATACCCGGAAAAATTGTTAAGAGGAATCGGAACTAATTTAATTAGATAAATTATTACACGGAAATGTTACGAACATTAACCCGAGTTCGTAATAAATTCAAGATAGAAATTTCGAACTGGAAATGACCTGAAGAGTCGAACCGCAAATGTAGAGGATAGAAACCCGATAGAGGAAAGGAGAAAAGACCCGACGGACCTGTAACACCCCGGTTTTGGTCACCCAGGCCGGGATGCTACCGCCACACCTTCCCAAGCAAGACGCGAACCATTTCGAGCTCACTTGAGAAGATGCTAAGGCTAAGTTGTACCAATACTTAAAAAAATAATTTAAAAACCATTCAATAAGTGCCCGAAGGTTTAAATCAGAGTTAAGTCTAACATACATAATTTTAAACAGTGCGGAAGGTAAGGGCCAAACACGGCCAAACATGAGTTTGGGATTCGTAAAAGAATTTAAAAACAAGTGCGACAAGTCTTCGGAAATTCCCATCCCGTAGTGCCATGACTTACTCTGCGAAAAATGGAAAACAACAATTTATCAGTACAAACGGTACTGCGTAAGTTAATGCATAGCATAACAAAATTTAAAGTTTTTAGAAGAGTAATAAAAGATAGGAATTTAATTTTTAAAATAGACGAGTGAATTAATATACGGGAATTCTAATACTTTACCACATACATCATTACCAATGCTCACACGCTTAATTACCAATGTTCATTTTCATCGAGAATAACCATTCTTGGGGAATCAAACCCGCAAGAGCCCAAACACATTATTTTACCATTGTTTGTTTTGATCGAGGACATCCAAATTACCCGCTTGGGCGCTTATGTCCACAAGCCGTCGGTATCAACGATCCTGGGCCGAAGCCTTTTCAGATCAACCCACCTCTGGGACTCGTACCCACGAGGGATGTGAAAGCAGTGACCCTATACAGACCGCTCCGGAGCCCTAGACAACCCATACGGATACATCTAGGAGTATAGACTCTTACTAACACGAAACCACAATATCATATGCGCCGTTTTGGCCACATAAAAAGAGGGGGCGGCCCAACGAGCTCACGCCAAGTGCACTTACCCTCTAAAACATTGGGCATCCCACTCGATCAAAGCTTACAAAGTTTAAAATTCACATTTTTATCATTCCAATATATTCGCCACATATCCAGATTTCATATGTATCCAAAAATGAGTAACAATCGACTCTTAGTTCATCGAATATTCAAAATAGCATTTACCGACCAAAAATGACATTATAGCAGTTTCTGAAATCGCCTTTAAAAATGCAGTAAACAATTTTTAAAAATTCTGGAAAAATTACAGTGGCTAGGAATCATCAAAATAAGCATTTTACATAGAAATAGCCATCTCAAAATTCGGACTCTAAACTGGTCATTTTAATCCATTTCAGAAAGCTATTGAATTACACTTTCTCTTGCTTCAGTAAATTCGACCACAGTGAGTTCAAAAATTCATAACAAATTCATACCTGCTCCAAAAATCATGAAATTTTACAGGAATGTTCTAGACACATATTAGAACAAGTTTCATGAAGACATCAAGCACTAAAAACAATCATAGGCGAGAGTGAACCGAACAATAAAACTGACTACATATATGCATCAAATCTGTCAACTTGTATGCAGAAAATACCAGATCGAATTTGGGTGATCAAAACATGTCCAAAAATTATAAAAATTTACAGAGATCATATTCAAGGTGTTAGGAACATTTTTGATTTAGAAAAGTTTTCCCAAAAACGAACAGATCTAGACGAACAAGGATGAACAAAAGAAACTATCCTGAAGAAACCCTAAATCACAGATTTGACAAGGAATGGATTTCGAGTTGTATCTCCATGAATACTCAACCAAAAGCTCTAAAATTTGAAAGGCACAACACTAACTTACATTAGAGTTGATTGGAATCAATAAATCCTCAAATCAAAGCCTTAAGATTGCCCCAACACTTGCAACACTCTCCAATGAACCTATTTTTGGATGGAGTGCAAATGGGTGGCTTTGGGGGCTGATTAGTGTATCATTAAATAATGAATGGGATTGGGAATAATTACTAGGCATGTCATGGATTGAGAATAATTGCTTAGGCATGTCATGGATTGGGAATAATTGCTTAGGCATGTCATGGATTGGGAATAGGTTGGATTGGGAATAATTGCTAGACATGTCATGGATTGGGAATAGGTTGGATTGGGAATAATTGCTAGACATGTCATGGATTGAGAATAAGTAATGGGATTGGAAATAATTGCTAGGCATGTCATGGATTGGGAATAAGTAATGAGATTGGAAATAATTGCTAGGCATGTCATGATTGGGAATAAGTAATGGGATTGGAAATAAGTTGGATTGGGAATAAGTTGGGAAGGATTGCTAGGCATGTGACATTTCAAATGCCATAATTCCTTCAAATGCCATAATTCCTTGACAAATTTGGTAGTCTAGATACAATCCTATGCCAATTGAAACTTATCCTATAATTCAAATATTAGAAACGGCAATTGAGAGTCATCCTCATTATTGACATATATTAACTTGAAATTTCTAAAATTAAAAGGATTTATAATAATAATAATAATAACGGAACGGAATTCATTCGGGTAATTTCTCGGGTATTACAGTCTACCCTCCTTAGAAATCAACTTCGTCCTCGAAGTTGGGTCGCACTCGGATAATGCATGTAATAATTGACACGCATAAAATATTTGAGGTTTGAAAATTAAATTCTTACCTCGGCGCGTGACGACTCTCTGCGGGGTATCACATCCTCCCCCCCTTAGGACTACAGTTATGTCCCCATAACTGCTCACGAGTCGTGTTGAAAAAGGTTGGGATACTTCTGCTTCATATCCGATTCCAACTCCCACGTCGCTTCTTCTGTACCATGATTAGACCATAGTACCTTTACCATTCTCACGATCTTGTTTCTTGTAACTCTTTCTTTGACGTCAAGTATCTCGATCGGATACTCCTCATACGTCAGGTCATCATCCAGCTCAATCACATCAGTTTGTAAGACGTGAGTTGGATCGTGCACATATTTCTTCAGCTGAGAAATATGAAACACGTTGTGCACCCGTGATAATTCCGGTGGAAGAGCCAATCGGTAGGCCAAGGTACCTACACGGTCTAAAATCTCGTATGGACCAATGTAACGAGGACTCAGCTTCCCTCGTTTGCCAAATCGCATCACCCCCTTCATGGGTGACACCTTTAGCATGACCTTGTCTCCCACTTGGAATTCCAACTCTTGTCGCCTCATGTCGGCATAGTTCTTTTGGCGATCTTGTGCGGCTTTCATCTTTTGTTGGACAATCTGGATCTGTTTACTCATATCTTCAATGAGCTGAGGTCCAACAACTACAGAATTTTCATCCTTTGTCCAGCATAGCGGACTGCGACACTTGCGTCCATAGAGAGCTTCGAACGGTGCCGTGCCAATGCTAGCATGGTAACTGTTGTTATACGAGAATTCAATTAGCGGTAAGTGGTTCTCCCAACTTCCCTTGAATTCAAGTACACACGCTCTAAGCATATCCTCAAGCGTTTGAATTGTCCGCTCAGTCTGACCGTCGGTCATCGGATGAAAGGCTGTGCTCATCTTGATTTGGGTTCCCAAGGCTTCTTGTAATTTTGTCCAAAAATTTGAGACAAATCTACTGTCTCGGTCAGAAATAATATCATGTGGCACTCCGTGTCTTCGAACCACATTATCAATATACGCCTTGGCTAGTTGATCCATCGACCAATTGTCTTTCATTGGTATAAAGATGGCAGTCTTTGTTAACCGATCAACTATTACCCAAATTTTGTTCATCCCTCGAGGAGATCTTGGTAAGCCCGAGACAAAGTCCATGGAGATGCTATCCCATTTCCAACTTGGGATCTCCAACGGTTTCACCAATCCCAATGGCTTTTGCCGTACTGCCTTTACCTTTTGGCAAGTTATACATTTAGCCACAAAATCCGCAACATCTCTCTTCATTCTCGGCCACCAATAGATTTTCTTCAAATCTTTGTACAGCTTATCACCACCAGGGTGTACTGAATAAGGCGTACTGTGGCCTTCTTCCATCAATTTTTGCTTCAATTCCTCACACTTGTGAGGAACGCACCACCTTCCTTTAAAGCGAATACTCCCGTCATCGTGGGTTGTGAATCCTACCGCTTTTCCCTCGTCCATCTTCTCCTTGATCCTCTTGAGATTCTCATCATCCCGCTGAGCTGCCAGAATCTCGTCAAATACGGTAGATTCAATCGTCACGGCATTTACCCTTTCTACCACAGTCCCATAATGGACTAGTTCAGTTTCTAACCTTGCTAAGTCCATATATATTCCTGGCGGTAAAATAAGAGTGTTTGTCGTGTGCTTCGCCTTTCGGCTCAATGCGTCTGCCACGACGTTTGCTTTTCCTTCGTGATAGGCTATATCCAGGTCGTAGTCCTTGATTAACTCAAGCCATCTCCGTTGCCTCATATTTAACTCCTTTTGAGTAAATATGTACTTGAGGCTCTTGTGGTCCGTGAACATCCGACACGTTCGCCCGTATAAGTAGTGTCGCCAAATCTTGAGAGCGAACACCACCGCGGCTAATTCTAGATCATGCGTCGGATAATTCTCCTCATGTGGCTTGAGTTGTCGCGATGCGTAGGAAATAACCTTCTGGTTTTGCATAAGTACACACCCGAGTCCTTCTTTTGAAGCGTCACTGTACACTTCAAAATCTTCCGTTTCTGATGGAAGTGTCAGGACTGGCGCTGTCGTAAGTCTTTTCTTGAGTTCTTTGAAAGACTTTTCGCACTCTGTAGTCCATTCGAACTTTAACCCCTTCTTCAGCAGTTGGGTCATTGGCCTTGCAATCTTGGAGAAATCTTTCACGAATCTTCTGTAGTATCCGGCTAGTCCAAGAAAGCTTCTTACTTCTGTCTGACTTGTCGGTGCCGGCCAATCAATCACTGCCGATATTTTTGCCGGGTCAACCGACACTCCCTTAGCCGATACTATGTGCCCCAAAAATGCGACTTCCTTCATCCAAAATTCGCATTTCGACAGTTTTGCGTATAACTGATTTCTCCTCAGAGTTCCGAGTACTTGATGCAAATGTTTCGTATGCTCCTCATCGTCCCTTGAGTAAATTAGAATGTCATCGATGAATACGACGACACAAGAATCCAGCAACTCTCGGAAAACACTATTCATGAGATTCATGAATACTGCGGGAGCGTTTGTGAGACCAAAGGACATTACAGTGAACTCGTAGTGCCCATATCTCGTACGAAACGCTGTCTTCGGTATGTCTTTCTCGGCTATACGCAGTTGGTGGTATCCCGATCTCAGGTCAATCTTGGAAAATACCGAAGCTCCTCTTAGTTGGTCGAAAAGGTCTTCGATCCTGGGTAGCGGGTATTTATTCTTAATCGTTACTTGATTAAGACCTCTGTAGTCTATGCATAGCCGAAGTCCACCGTCCTTCTTCTTAACGAATAGGACTGGCGCTCCCCAAGGTGACGTACTCGGTCGAATGTAACCCTTTGATAACAACTCTTCTAGTTGTTCCTTTAGCTCTTTCATTTCCGCTGGTGCCATGCGATAAGGTGCCTTGGATACCGGTTCGGTTCCAGGTACCAGATCAATCGTGAACTCAACCTTTCGCTCAGGTGGCATCCCTGGAATATCTTTTGGGAAAACGTCAGGATATTCATTTATGACTGGGATCTCGTTGATCTTGTTTCCCTCATCGTTGAGGTTATGCACATAGCATGCATATAAGTGATAGCCTTTCCGTATGAGATTGTAGAACCTCAAGGCATTCACTACCTTAGCGTTTTTCTTTTGAGGCTGCATGTAATACACAACCTTCCTCCCTCGACTCTTGGCTAAGGAAATCTTCTGCTTCTGGCACTCAATAACAGCTTTGTATTGAGTCAGAAAATCCATGCCTAAGATGACGTCGAAATCCCCAAGATCAAACTCAACTAGATTCGCAAAGAATTCTAAGTTCTTGATTACTATCGGGGTTCCATCGTATCGTTTCAAACACGATATCACCTTGCCCGATGGTAATTGAATTCCTAAGTTAATGTTCTTAGGCGCTGGAAGATCTAAGGCAGATATAATCCTTGTAGATATTAAAGAACAGCTCGCGCCTGAATCGAACAAAACTTTAACGGGTACGCTTAAAGCAGTAAACGTACCAGTGATCACTTCTCCCTGAGCGGCCAAATCCGCTTGGTTGATCACGTTCAAGCGTCCCATTGCTTCCCCCCTGATTTCCCTGTTGGTTGTGATTTAGAGGTGGCCTCTGTGCCTGTGGAACCTTCTGACCTTGATTGGTTTGCTGGTTCGCGCCAGCTGGCCTGTTCCCTTGAGGACGGTTCAGCAGATCCGGCCTCTTCTCGATACGATCCTCTCTCATCCAGCACTCCTTTTTCATATGGCCTTCTTGGCCACACCGGTAACAATGCCCCGGTCTTGGGCATTCACGCACCAAGTGCGGAATGTCGCACTTCTGGCATCTGGGTATGAAGGCGCCCTGGTTATCCGGCCTCCGGTTTCCTTGACCTCCTCGATTGAATTCTCTGTTATCTGGCCTCTTCTGACCGTCATTTCTCCCTTGGTCATTTCCCCTCCTGAAGTGATTTCCAGTGTTATTGTTCCGGTTCTTCTTATCAAAGTTGTTTAGGCCCTTGCTCGACTCCCCATGGTCCTTGCGCTTCAGCTGTTGTACCCGTGCGATTGCCACTGCACGATCATAAACAGCCTGCAGAGTTGTGTGTTGTCCGCCAACTAAAATCTCTCTGATGCTGAGGTTTAGCCCCATCTCAAATTTCTGGGCTTTGTCAGCATCAGTCGGTACCAGCCTTGGAGCGAAACGGACGAGTTCCTTGAACCTCGCATAGTATTCCTGTACCGTCTGAGTACCCTGACGAAGGTTGATAAACTCTTCGTACTTAGCAGTCTTCGTGCTAAGGGGGTAAAATCTCTCTCTCATCATCTCCTTGAATTCTTCCCAAAAATAAACTTGCTCGCCATCAGCTAGCCCTCCTTGGTGGTTCTGCCACCACTCATCTGCCTCCCCACTTAAGTAGTACGTCGCCACTCTCACTTTCTCATTCTCGGGACATCTGACGGCGTTCAAAAGCTTGTCAAATGTCCTGATCCAGTCTTCTAGCTTTGCGGGATCCTCCTGTCCCTCAAAATGGGGCGGTTGGTAGGGGTTTACCATTGCCAGATAGTTAATACGGGCTGCCGGCGGAGGTACCGCCGCTTGGGCCCTATTAACCTCGGCATTGCCCAATGCTATGAGGACTTGCTCTACTGTCCTCAGCCGTGCGTCCACAACATTGGGTACGGCGCCCGCCTGACCTCCAACGTTGGGTGGGTTTGCACCCACTGGCCCATTTGCTCCGTTCGGGTTCAGTGGTGCCCCACCTTCGGCGGGTACAATAGGGTTGGCATTGTTAGTGGCAGGGTTTTCCCTTCGCGGTCTTCCCCTTGGCGGCATTCTGTTAGATAAGCACGCAAGGGTAAGAATCAAATTCTACGGTAAGTTAGTAGTCAAGTTAGTAAGTTCTAACATCTCAAGTACGCAGAATTCCAAAAGAGACGACGCAACAAAGGAAAGGGAAAATGCTTCACTAGATCATTTAGGAAAAAAAAATTATAAAGCAACTACAAAGGAAGGCAAATCAAGATAATATGAAATACGAAAAGCAATAGATAATCCAACGATACGATGCGATCAATCTAGTAGATAATCGGGAGAATAGCCGAGGAGTGCCCTGTCATGCTCATACTCGCCATCGGAGTCAAGAGGTATCGGTGGGTCCACTACCTCTGCCTCTGGTTTCTCCTCATCCACGCCCTCAATATCAATATACATATCCGGGTCCTCCTCCTCTTCCTCTTCAGGTTCCGGTGCATTGAGTCGGTTTTGAAGGTCAACAATCTCATGCTCCAAGGTGAACACACGTCCCCTAAGCATGTGGTTGTTGTGTTGCTCCTTATGAAACAGAGTTTCAAGAGCAGCGATACGGCCCAAATCCTGCTGTCGAGCATTCCTCAAATTCTCCAACTCTTTCTCGATACCTTTTACATAGTCCTTATATGCACTAACCTCATCACGGCTATGTCTTAACTCATGCATGATACTAGTCATTGAACATAGCATATCGGTCATCATGTCAAAAAGCTTTGGGTCGGCCATCTAAAAATAAATTTTAACAAATCAATATCTTGCACATTTCAAGCACATATATTAATGCATATGCACCCCCCAAAAATAATAATAACATTTGAGACTTGTCGAATTTCTGAGATTTATTTTTTTTTTCCATGGGTTTTAAAATAAAATTCCTTGTCCATGGAAATAATACTCAAAATGCTTAAAAATAATATTGAATAATTTGGGCCTCTATAGTGGGCCGAAAATAATAGCTTAAAAAAAATTCGGGCTCTGATACCACTTTGTAACACCCCGGTTTTGGTCACCCAGGCCGGGATGCTACCGCCACACCTTCCCAAGCAAGACGCGAACCATTTCGAGCTCACTTGAGAAGATGCTAAGGCTAAGTTGTACCAATACTTAAAAAAATAATTTAAAAACCATTCAATAAGTGCCCGAAGGTTTAAATCAGAGTTAAGTCTAACATACATAATTTTAAACAGTGCGGAAGGTAAGGGCCAAACACGGCCAAACATGAGTTTGGGATTCGTAAAAGAATTTAAAAACAAGTGCGACAAGTCTTCGGAAATTCCCATCCCGTAGTGCCATGACTTACTCTGCGAAAAATGGAAAACAACAATTTATCAGTACAAACGGTACTGCGTAAGTTAATGCATAGCATAACAAAATTTAAAGTTTTTAGAAGAGTAATAAAAGATAGGAATTTAATTTTTAAAATAGACGAGTGAATTAATATACGGGAATTCTAATACTTTACCACATACATCATTACCAATGCTCACACGCTTAATTACCAATGTTCATTTTCATCGAGAATAACCATTCTTGGGGAATCAAACCCGCAAGAGCCCAAACACATTATTTTACCATTGTTTGTTTTGATCGAGGACATCCAAATTACCCGCTTGGGCGCTTATGTCCACAAGCCGTCGGTATCAACGATCCTGGGCCGAAGCCTTTTCAGATCAACCCACCTCTGGGACTCGTACCCACGAGGGATGTGAAAGCAGTGACCCTATACAGACCGCTCCGGAGCCCTAGACAACCCATACGGATACATCTAGGAGTATAGACTCTTACTAACACGAAACCACAATATCATATGCGCCGTTTTGGCCACATAAAAAGAGGGGGCGGCCCAACGAGCTCACGCCAAGTGCACTTACCCTCTAAAACATTGGGCATCCCACTCGATCAAAGCTTACAAAGTTTAAAATTCACATTTTTATCATTCCAATATATTCGCCACATATCCAGATTTCATATGTATCCAAAAATGAGTAACAATCGACTCTTAGTTCATCGAATATTCAAAATAGCATTTACCGACCAAAAATGACATTATAGCAGTTTCTGAAATCGCCTTTAAAAATGCAGTAAACAATTTTTAAAAATTCTGGAAAAATTACAGTGGCTAGGAATCATCAAAATAAGCATTTTACATAGAAATAGCCATCTCAAAATTCGGACTCTAAACTGGTCATTTTAATCCATTTCAGAAAGCTATTGAATTACACTTTCTCTTGCTTCAGTAAATTCGACCACAGTGAGTTCAAAAATTCATAACAAATTCATACCTGCTCCAAAAATCATGAAATTTTACAGGAATGTTCTAGACACATATTAGAACAAGTTTCATGAAGACATCAAGCACTAAAAACAATCATAGGCGAGAGTGAACCGAACAATAAAACTGACTACATATATGCATCAAATCTGTCAACTTGTATGCAGAAAATACCAGATCGAATTTGGGTGATCAAAACATGTCCAAAAATTATAAAAATTTACAGAGATCATATTCAAGGTGTTAGGAACATTTTTGATTTAGAAAAGTTTTCCCAAAAACGAACAGATCTAGACGAACAAGGATGAACAAAAGAAACTATCCTGAAGAAACCCTAAATCACAGATTTGACAAGGAATGGATTTCGAGTTGTATCTCCATGAATACTCAACCAAAAGCTCTAAAATTTGAAAGGCACAACACTAACTTACATTAGAGTTGATTGGAATCAATAAATCCTCAAATCAAAGCCTTAAGATTGCCCCAACACTTGCAACACTCTCCAATGAACCTATTTTTGGATGGAGTGCAAATGGGTGGCTTTGGGGGCTGATTAGTGTATCATTAAATAATGAATGGGATTGGGAATAATTACTAGGCATGTCATGGATTGAGAATAATTGCTTAGGCATGTCATGGATTGGGAATAATTGCTTAGGCATGTCATGGATTGGGAATAGGTTGGATTGGGAATAATTGCTAGACATGTCATGGATTGGGAATAGGTTGGATTGGGAATAATTGCTAGACATGTCATGGATTGAGAATAAGTAATGGGATTGGAAATAATTGCTAGGCATGTCATGGATTGGGAATAAGTAATGAGATTGGAAATAATTGCTAGGCATGTCATGATTGGGAATAAGTAATGGGATTGGAAATAAGTTGGATTGGGAATAAGTTGGGAAGGATTGCTAGGCATGTGACATTTCAAATGCCATAATTCCTTCAAATGCCATAATTCCTTGACAAATTTGGTAGTCTAGATACAATCCTATGCCAATTGAAACTTATCCTATAATTCAAATATTAGAAACGGCAATTGAGAGTCATCCTCATTATTGACATATATTAACTTGAAATTTCTAAAATTAAAAGGATTTATAATAATAATAATAATAACGGAACGGAATTCATTCGGGTAATTTCTCGGGTATTACAGGACCGCACGAACCGCCCGAGCCGGCCGGTTCGGATGCCGCACGCCCTCCGCGCGCGCACGCGCGGCCACCGCGCGTAATGAGGGAGACGCGTCCAAAGACTGCTCGCGCGTACCCCGTGCGGACAAAGCCTTATGTGCGCGTCACCACCGCGCCAGAGGTGCAGGAGGTGTAAACTTTCCTTCCATTGTGATTTTCTTGCCTAATTTCTGATTCCCTTCGATGGTAATCAGATCCCAGCCTTAGGAAAGGCTTAAGAACGGTTAGGGACGTCCCCATAACCCATTCTTACATAAAACACATCCTATACTCTCCCATTCTTCCTCTTCAAGCAGAAATCCCTTCGAGTTCACTTTCCGGCGAGTATTCCGGCGAAGACGGGACAATCGGGACAAAGCCACTGCCTTCTAGGACCTTGGTAAGTTGTGTTATAGTGTTTAATTCGTCCATAGGGTTCAAGAACTCGAAATCTAACATTCTTTTCCTTGCTACAATTTCACGTCGGGGGACGAACAAGAAGAGATCGGAGAAGTTGGCCGTTCGTCACGACCCTAGGACGTCCGAAAAGCCCTCACCACAATCCTATTCTCTAACTAAGTAAGTTGAGATCTTACTCTACAATTTTTGTGGTTCCTTGTCGTTTAAATTAAAAGATCTAGACTCGTAACTAAAATTGGATTTCAAAAACCCTCTTTTCGACCAATTTCAGTAAATCGCCTAAAACCCTATCTTCGGGAATTCAAAACAAAAACTTTTCAACATAGAATTTGTTCATAAGACCGTAATCTACCTTGTGTCAAAATTTCAGCCATTGACATAAAGATTTGATACCTCAAAACGCGACGTAAAGTTTCTGTGTAAAAATCGAACACCCGAAACCTTGACAGATTTCATGAGTTAACTTGATGCATGTTTTTCATCCAATTCTAGGCCGAACCAAACTTACATTTGTAAACAAAAGTTGTAGATATTTATGTCAAGATCATGCATATAAAATTTCATAAATTTTGGAGTTCATTTGATATGCTAAAACGGACTAAAACTAGAACTGTGTAAAATGGATTTTCGAAACCATGTGTGGGCAGTGTTTTGTGAGCGATTTTTGAACACTTAAATCTCATTATTTCCAAAAATTTAAAACACAAAAGTTGTTCATTTAGGTGTCGTCTACAATCTATAAAATTTTTGGATCATTTGGACTTGAATTGAATTTTTAATTTGTGTTGGACTAGACTGTGTCAGAATTGGCTTTTCTAGTAGAAAACTTTTCTTGTAATAAACTCGAATTTCGACCCACTTCGAAACCTTATTTCCAAAAACTTGAAACATGAAAGTTGTTCGTATAGGTGTCCTGGAGCTACTGTGTAAATTTTAGAATTTTTGGTTAAAAGACGAATTTTTAAATTAAAAGGGCGTAACCTGTGACAAGTTGGATTTTTCGGACTTAAGAAAACTCGAACTATGAATTGCGATATCGAATCACTTGTAAACGATGGAACATAAAGTTTCGAAAATTCCCGTTCACTAGGCTGAGCCGATCTTCATGTTGTTATTATTTTGAGACTGCCTCGTTAGTGGTCTCCCTACTATCTGAGATTGCCTCGTTAGTGATCTCGCGCGCTGTATTTATTTGGACTGCCTCGTTAGTGGTCCTACGATTATTGAGACTGCCTCGTTAGTGGTCTCCCATTTATTTAGACTGCCTCGTTAGTGGTCTTATGATTTGAGATTGCCTCGTTAGTGATCTCCCCGGTGTGATGTCCTCTTCTTAGTTATCGGGATAATATTAAAAGACTCGTGTGTGTATTTAATTAAATTGTATTTATTTATCACGCTTTTAAATTATGCTTTTAAATCATGCTTTTAAATTACGTACTCCAGTCCTGCATAATGATCATGCCTTTCCGCTGCAAGTAACCTGTAAATTTTAAATTAATTTCATTATGCATGAAAAATCTAATTTTTAATTAACATATGTAACCCCCTTAATTGTTTAGTTATGAATTGACTTACTCAGTATATTCTTATACTGATTATCCCGTTGTTATTTTTCTTTTACAGAGTATGTAGAGTGATTCATGCTCATGCATTGGGGGAAAACTTTTCATGAACACTTTTATTTCTTGCATTTCAATACTGTTAATTCGGGCCTGTTAAACCCGAGTTTTGGCCATGTTGGCCGTGATTACTTTTCCACTGCATTATTTACTCTATGAAGTGCATGGATGATTACTATCCCGTATTTTGAAACTAAGTATTATTATCTTCCGGACTCAATATTGAAATGGTTTAAAATCTTTTAAGTACCCATAAGCCTTGCATCTCTTTAGTAAGCTCGGAGAAGCCGTGTCTTGCTAGGGAGGTGTGGCGGTGACATCCCGGTCTGGGTTATCAAATTCGGGGTGTTACAAGATGGTATCAGAGCCCGGAATATATTTTAAAGCTATTATTATTATTATTATTATTTTGATATCATTATTTTAAAACCTAGCATTTTTTTTTTAAATGCATCACTTTAAACCCACTAGTTTCACTTTTAGCCCAAAAATTTATGTTTACTTTGCCCAACATGTTAGCCAAAGAATTATTAAAATTTTTGGTCCAATATAGAGACCCAACTTTTATTATTACCCATGTAGTAAATTTATTTTAAACACATGGATAAATTAAATTTTTAATTGGGGAGGGAACTGCACTTGCATGTTGCATATAGATTTAAATTCATACATATCTAATCTTGCCTGAAACGTATTCTAACTCTAACCTACCTTGTTAACATTAGATGGCCGCACCCAACGTGAACATGATCAACCTTCTAATGAGATTGATTGAAGCATACCTAGAATCCCCTCAAAACGTGAACAACTTCAGACTAAAGGTAGAACAAATGGAGGCTAACCTGGGCCACCTAACTAATCTGAGAGAAGCAGGACATCAAGACCTTACCCAACTCCAGGTTCAAGTCACCGAACTCCAGACCCACGAGGCTGAGCTCCGGAACCAGACTGACGGCATAGAGGCTCAAGTAGGGAACTTGGGGAATGAGCTGATTAACCTGACTGATACATTGTTCCCACATGCCCCTTTTAGCCCGGGAGTTCCTCCTGTAGCTAGCCCCGTTGCTAATCCTGCCGCTGCCCCTGCAGCCGCCCCTCTTCCAGTTGCCGCCGTTGATCCTGCTCCTGCTGTTGGGCCCAATTGGCCTGCAAGCCCAGTGTTCCATGGGCCCCTTGGCACGGGCACCATTGAGGATTCGAGGATGCCCGCATGGAGGATCCGGCCACCTACCCTCCCTAGGCTTAGGGAATATTGATACATTATTCCTATTGTTCTCTTTTCTATTTTCCGAACTATTCTTAGCATTGCGAATCCTATAGCTTGTACCGAATAAAGTTCCCTATTAAGCAATAAATTCACAAGCATCTATTTTATACACAATCTTTACATTTTATTTCGTTGAAACTTAACCAAACAAGGGAACAAGATAACAATAAATAAACAACATATCTATATATGCATAACAATTTAACAAGGGTACCTCGAACCCTAAATCCTAAACCTAGGGGCTCGACGTTTCGACCCTTGTACCCTTAACGTAAATTACTAAATAGATAAATAAATACGAATCCTAACCGACTCTTAGTAGACACCGCTCGATTTAATAAATCATTTTCTTCCAACACTCTATCAAATCCCCAGAACTCTAACCTTCCTTGTGATCGCATGTTTATAACAGAATGGCACCTAGAGGGCGACCAAGGACCTTACCGACCACGCCCAACACCCACGACACGCCAGGGCATCAAGATGAACAGGCACCTAACGTCGAAGCACCAAACCCAGCGGGCCCGATGCCCAACCCTGCGGAAAGGCGAATGAGGAATATGGAGGAACTACTGGTCGCACTGGGCAATGCTTACGTTAACCAGGGCGGAGCTGCCGCGGCACCACCGCCAGAAGCAAGGATCAATTACTTGGCTTCGGTGAACCCCTACCAACCTCCCTACTATGTCGGTGAGGAAGACCCAGCTAAGCTCGAGGAATGGTTAAGGACCTTTGACAAATTACTGAATGCAGTAAGATGCCCGGAGGGAGAGAAGGTTCACGTGGCTTCGTACTATCTGGGCGGCGAGGCCGATGATTGGTGGCAAGCTGCCCAGGGGAAACTTAGCGAAGACGACGAACCTTACTCATGGAACGAGTTTATGGAGTTACTCAGGGAGCGCTTCTACCCCATGAGTACTAAGGTAGCACTGTACGAAGAGTTCTCATCCCTGAAGCAAGGGGAAAAATTTGTTCAAGAATATTATGCTCGGTTTAAGGAATTTGTGAGATTCGCGCCTCGGATGGTACCCACGGATGGGGAGAAGGCGCAGAAATTCGAAATGGGACTGAACTTGTCAATTCGGGAGGTGATCACCGGAGTTAACTATCCGGGCCTACAAGCTGTCTACGATCGTGCGGTAGCAGTCGCCCGAGTACAACAGCTAAAGAGGAAGACTATTGGGGAACCTAGCCGAGGGGCACAAGGACCAGATAAAAGAAATCGAGACAACAGGACTGGCAACACTACTGGTGGAGACAACTTTCGGGGAGGCCCGAACAGGAATATTCAAAACAACAATGGTCGGAATTTCAACTAAGGAGGAGGAGTACCACCATGTCCGAGGTGTGGCAGAATGCATCTGGTGAGGAGATGCCCTCAGGTGGGCGAATGTTTCCGGTGCGGCCGTATTAGCCATCGGAGGGAGGAATGTCGAACCCCACTCGAGAACATCACGAAGAGAGAGGATTTGGTCACTGGACCCAATGAGCCGTTCAACCAAGGAGGCAGGAACGACAACAATCAGGGATATCGGCCTCCTCAGAATCCGAACCAGCGCCCTCCAAACCAGCAACAAAATCCAAATCCGAATCAGAACCAGCCGGCCAATCAAGGGAGGCCGATGGAAAGGTTGAACGTGAACAACCAGGCTGACATACCCGCGCAGGGAGATGTGATGGCATGTACCTTTCATGTCCTAAGTACTCCACTTAGAGTTTTATTTGATTCCGGAGCCAGTTGTTCCATTATATCTTTGAGAGCTATATCTGAACTAGATCTACCTAAGTGCGAAATGATTAGCTTAGGAATCCAACTGCCTTCTGGAGAAGTAATAGCATGCTCTAAGCGTTACAACGGAATACCTGTAGTAATAAAAAACGTAGAGTTTTTCGCGAACTTGGTAGAGTTTAACGTCAGAGAATTTGACGTCATACTAGGGATGGATTGGCTAACCCGATATAAGGTCGTGATCGAATGCCAAAAGCAAAAGATCACGCTGCCAAAGAGTAGGGGGAAGAGAGTCATCTTCTACTCCCAACCCCCTAAGAAGTCTAACAAGATAGTCAACGCCCTCAAGTTATGTAGCTTAATGCGGAAGGGTTACGCTCTATATGCATGCTACATTCATAACCTTGAAGCTGAAGGAGTCAAGGTAGACAACATTCCGGTGGTGAGGGAATACCCGGATGTGTTCCCTGAAGACGTTCCCAGCATGCCACCTGAGAAAGATCTTGAATTCACTATAGATCTCATTCCGGGAACGGAACCTGTCTCGAAAGCTCCTTACCGCATGGCGCCACTGGAAATGAAGGAACTAAAGGAACAACTCGAGGAGTTGTTAGAGAAGGGATACATTAGGCCGAGTACGTACCCATGGGGAGCACCGGTCTTATTTGTTAAGAAAAAAGACGGGGGTTTACGACTGTGCATTGATTATAGAGGACTTAATCAAGTCACCGTCAAGAACAAGTACCCGTTGCCCAGGATCAAAGATTTGTTCGACCAGCTGAAGGGAGCTACAGTATTCTCAAAAATCGACCTGCGCTCTGGATATCACTAATTAAGGATAGCCGAGAAGGACATCCCAAAGACGGTGTTCAGGACTCGCTACGGACACTACGAGTTCACGGTGTTATCTTTCGGGCTAACTAACGCCCCAGCAATGTTCATGAATCTTATGAACAATGTATTTCGGGAATTATTGGATCAATGCGTGGTGATGTTCATAGATGACATCTTGATCTACTCGAAAAGCGAAGAAGAACACTCCGAGCACTTACACAAAGTGTTAGGGATCTTACGAGTAAATCAGCTGTATGGCAAGCTGTCCAAATGCGACTTCTGGTTAAGGGAAGTGGCTTTTCTTGGGCATATAGTATCAGCCAACGGAGTGGCAGTAGACCCGGCAAAGATCTCGGCAGTGACCGAGTGGGTGCCACCGAAGAATCCAGCGGAGATAAGAAGTTTTCTTGGACTGGCGGGGTACTATAGGCGATTTGTAAAAGATTTCTCGAAAATCGCACGCCCGTTGACCCAGCTGTTGAAGAAAGGGCGAAATACGACTGGACCAGTGAGTGTGAGACCGCATTCCAAGACTTGAAGAAAAGACTTACCACAGCGCCGGTATTGGCGTTACCATCAGAGGATGGTGACTTCAAGGTGTACAGCGACGCCTCGAAAGAGGGATTAGGATGCGTACTGATGCAGGATCAAAGGGTTATAGCATATGCATCGCGTCAACTAAAACCACACGAAGAGAACTATACGACACACGACTTAGAACTGGCCACAGTCGTGTTCGCCTTAAAAATATGGAGACATTATCTCTATGGGCGGAAATGTCGGATGGTCACCGACCATAAGAGCCTCAAGTATATATTCACGCAAAAAGAGCTGAATTTGAGGCAAAGAATATGGTTGGAACTGATTAAGGATTATGACCTGGAGATTTCTTATCACGAAGGGAAAGCCAACGTAGTTGCCGATGCCTTGAGTCGAAAGACTCAACATGTGGCAAATTCACTTGTGATACCAGCCGAGTTGTACAAAGACTTGGCAAAACTGAGTCTAGAGTTGGTACATCCTGGCACAGTAAACGAAGTCGTCAACGCGATGGTAATGGGACCTACCATATTCGATGAAATACGACTCGCCCAACCGGATGACGAGGAGTTGGAAGGAATTAGGAAGAGCGTTGTCGAGGGAAAGGCAATGGACTTTAAAATTCATAAGGACGGAAGCACCCGCTTCAAGGGAAGGTGGTGTATACCACGAAAATGTATTGACCTAAAACAAAAGGTGATGGCGGAAGGCCATAATACCCCCTACTCGGTCCATCCCGGAGGCGACAAGCTGTACAAGGACTTAAAGAAGAACTATTGGTGGCCGAACATGAAAAGAGAAGTGGCCGAGTTTGTGGCGAGATGCCTCACCTGCCAGAAGATCAAGGCGGTGCGCCAAAAACCCATAGGGCTGATGCAGCCATTGGAAATCCCGAGTTGGAAATGGGATAGCATTTCAATGGATTTTGTCTCGGGGTTACCTCGGTCACCAAAAAGGATGAATAAAATCTAGGTGATCGTGTATAGATTAAAAAACCTGCCATATTCATCCCGATGAAGGATACTTGGTCCATGGACCAATTGGCAAAGGCGTATGTCGACAATGTGGTACGACGGCATGGAGTACCACATGACATCATCTCGGATAGAGACAGTAGATTTGTCTCTCATTTTTGGACAAAACTGCAAGAAGCCCTCGGTACAAAAATAAAGATGAGTACCGCGTTCCACCCCATGACGGACGGGCAAATAGAGAGAATGATCCAAACGTTGGAAGACATGCTGAGAGCATGTGTGCTAGAATTTAAAGGAAGTTGGGAAAACCATTTACCTTTGATCGAGTTTTCCTACAACAACAATTACCATGCTAGCATCGGCATGGCACCTTTTGAGGCACTGTATGGACGCAAGTGCCGAAGTCCGTTGAGCTGGGAGGAGAGCGGTAGGACTATGGAAGTTGGACCACAACTCATTGAGGACATGGCTCAACAAATCAAGATAATTCAGGGAAAGATGAGAGCCGCTCAAGACCGACAAAAGAGTTATGCGGACGTGAGACGACAAGACTTGGAATTTCAACTCGGCGATAAAGTCATGCTGAAGGTATCACCAATGAAGGGTGTGATACACTTCGGTAAACGAGGAAAATTGAGTCCACGATACATAGGACCGTATGAAATCCTAGAAAGGGTGGGAAATCTAGCATATCGGCTAGCGTTGCCGCCACAATTTGCTCGTGTCCACGATGTGTTCCATGTCTCACAATTGAAGAAGTATGTGCACGATCCGACCCATGTGCTCCAACTGGAAGAAATTGAATTGGATGATGAATTGAGCTACGAGGAAGTTCCGGTAGGAATACTTGACATGAAGGAGAGAGTAACAAGAAATAAGACCGTGAGGATGGTCAAGGTCCTTTGGTCTAGCCACGAAACGGAGACGGCGACACGGGAATTGGAAGCCGATATGAAGCAACGTTACCTGACCCTCTTCCAAGATGACCCGACCACAACTATAGGGACATAACTGTATTCTTAGGGGGGGGGAGGATGTAACACCCGAGAAAAACAAATTCAAATTGTTTTGAACTATGTTATGACTTGATCCCTTCACAGGGTACGTAGGCAGCTTGGAAATCTAAATTCTAAGTTTAGTCACAAAATAAGTCACAAAATAGAAACATAACCAAGAGCATCCTAACGTTTAACTCGAGGAAACCGAAACACAACTTCGAGGACGAAGTTGATTCTTAAGGGGGGGTAGACTGTAATACCCGGGAAAATTGTTAAGAGGATTGCACGGAAATGATACAAACATTAACCCGAGTTCGTAATAAATTCAAGATAGAAATTTCGAACCGGAAATGACCCGAAGAGTCGAACCAAAAATGTAGAGGATAGAAACCCGATATAGAAAAGGAAAAAAGACCCGACAGACCGCACGAACCGCCCGAGCCGGCCGGTTCGGACGCCGCGCGGCCACCGCGCGTAATGAGGGAGATGCGTCCGAAGACTGCTCGCGCGTACCCCGCGCGGACAAAGCCTTATGTTCGCGTCACCACCGCGCCAGAGGTGCAGGAGGTGTAAACTTTCCTTCCATGGTGATTTTCTCGCCTAATTTCCGATTCCCTTCGATGGTAATCGGATCCCAGCTTTAGGAAAGGCTTAAGAATGGTTAGGGACGTCCCCATAACCCATTCTTACAGAAAACACATCCTATACTCTCCCATTCTTCCTCTCCAAGCCGAAATCCCTTCGAGTTCACTTTCCGGCGAGTATTCCGGCGAAGACGGGACGATCGGGACAAAGCCACTGCCTTCTAGGACCTTGGTAAGTTGTGTTATAGTATTTAATTAATCCATAGGTTTCAAGAACTCGAAATCTAACATTCTTTTCCTTGTTATAATTTCACGTCGGGGGACGAACAAGAAGAGATCGGAGAAGTTGGCCGTTCGTCGCGACCCTAGGACGTCCGAAAAGCCCTCACCAAAATCCTATTCTCTAACTAAGTAAGTTAAGACCTTACTCTTAAATATTTGTGGTTCGTTGGAGTTTAAATTAAAAGATCTAGACTCGTAACTAAAATCGGATTTCAAAAACTCTCTTTTTGACCAATTTCAGTAAATCGCCTAAAACCCTATCTTCGGGAATTCCAAACAAAAACTTTTCAACATTCAATTTGTTCATAAGACCGTATTCTACCTTGTGTCAAAATTTCAGCCATTGACATAAGATTTGATACCTCAAAACGCGACGTAAAGTTTCTGTGTAAAAATCGAACACCCGAAACCTTGACAGATTTCATGAGTTAACTTGATGCATGTTTTTCATCCAATTCTAGGCCGAACCAAACTTAAATTTGTAAACAAAAGTTGTAGATATTTATGTCTGGATCATGCATATAGAATTTCATAAATTTTGGAGATCATTTGATATGCTAAAACGGACTAAAACTGGAACTGTGTAAAACGGATTTTCGAAACCATGTGTGGGCAGTGTTTTGTGAGCGATTTTTGAACACCTAAATCTCATTATTTCCGAAAACTTAAAACACAAAAGTTGTTCATTTAGGTGTCATCTACAATCTGTAAAAATTTTGGATCATTTGGACTTGAATTGAATTTTTAATTTATGTTGGACTAGACTGTGTCAGAATTGGCTTTTCTAGTAGAAAACTTTTCTTGTAATAAACTCGAATTTCGAACCATTTCGAAACCTTATTCCAAAAACTCGAAACATGAAAGTTGTTCGTATAGGTGTCCTGGAGCTACTGTGTAAATTTCAGAATTTTTGGTTAAAAGACGAATTTTTAAATTAAAAGGGCGTAACCTGTGACAAGTTAGATTTTTCGGACTTAAGAAAACTCGAACTATGAATTGCGATATCGAATAACTTGTAAACGATGGAACATAAACTTTAGAAAAATCCCGTTCACTAGGCTGAGCCGATCTTCATGCTGTTATAATTTTGAGACTGCCTCGTTAGTGGTCTCCCTACTATCTGAGATTGCCTCGTTAGTGTTCTCGCGCGCTGTATTTATTTGGAATGCCTCGTTAGTGGTCCTACGATTATTGAGACTGCCTCGTTAGTGGTCTCCCATTTATTTTGACTGCCTCGTTAGTGGTCTTATGATTTGAGATTGCCTCGTTAGTGATCTCCCCGGTGTGATGTCCTCTTCTTAGTTATCGGGATAATATTAAAAGACTTGTGTGTGTATTTAATTAAATTGTATTTATTTATCATGCTTTTAAATTATGCTTTTAAATCATGCTTTTAAATTACGTACTCCACTCCTGCATAATGATCATGCCTTTCCGCTTCAAGTAACCTGTAAATTTTAAATTAATTTCATTATGCATGAAAAATCTAATTTTTAATTAAACACATGTAACCCCCTTAATTGTTTAGTTATGAATTGACTTACTCAGTATATTCTTATACTGATTATCCCGTTGTTATTTTTCTTTTACAGAGTATGTCGAGTGATGCATGCTCATGCATTGGGGGAAAACTTTTCATGAACACTTTTATTTCTTGCATTTCAATACTGTTAAATCGGGCCTGTTAAACCCGAGTTTTGGCCATGTTGGCCGTGATTACTTTTCCACTGCATTATTTACTCTATGAAGTGCATGGATGATTACTATCCCGTATTTTGAAACTAAGTATTATTATCTTCCGGACTCAATATTGAAATGGTTTAAAATCTTTTAAGTACCCATAAGCCTTGCATCTCTTTAGTAAGCTCGGAGAAGCCGTGTCTTGCTAGGGAGGTGTGGCGGTGACATCCCGGCCTGGGTTATCAAATCCGGGGTGTTACAACCGGGTATTCACAGGCCACATTGACCCCAAAACTAATACTTCGAGTATCTGATGGACATTGAAGGGTTGCCCACAAATTATTTGATTTGATTCTATATATAATATGATAGATATTTTTTGCTGAGATATTATTTAATAAATATTGATATATTACAATATAAATGAATAAATTTAATTAGGTTAAAAAATTGAGTTTAAAATAGATTTTAAGAAATTCTTAAGTAATAATAATCATACTATAAATATAAATATTTTATTAAAAATATATATTTAAAAATCAAATTTAACAACTTTACTCTTTCCCAAAAAAATTTAACAACTTTAGTCGGATAGAAAATTCTAAATTAGTTGTGTCTTCGATAGTTGAGTTTGTAAGCCTAAATTTTAACCACGAAAATCACCATATATAATACTAGGTAAAAGATTAAATAGAAGGATGAAAACTGTATAGTATAAAGATTATTTTATAGTGATGGCAGATGGGGGTGGTGGGTGTAATAAATGAAGGATATTGATGAAATTTCAAATGTTAATATGATTTATACTAACCTAGCACATTTTGTTATATACACATTCTTTACATATATCATATATATGACTACATTGTACGATAATTATTTTTAATTTTTAACTTATTGTTGTTCTTAATAATGATTTGATGGATTTCTCATCCTCTTCTTATTTTTTTCCTTCCTTCTTTATATTTGTCAAAAGTTGTATTCTTTTGACTTAGTATTTGGGAATTAATTTTTTGTTTGGTACTTGAATGTCTGGTTAATTAAATATTTCCCTGAGTAAAATGCTTTAATCTTGAATGTTCATATTTATTCTTGGTTGATTCTTTGAACTGGGTCTTGGGGGTTCTTCAAGGGATTTTGTTTTTGAAGAGGTAATGTGGAAATTGAGAATTTTGGTCGTCAATCTATGTTGTTTTAAAATATGTATGCATTTTTGTGTTGGTTGGAAATTATATAATGGAGATGAGTTGAATGGTTAAGGCTTTTGTATTTTCTAGATTGAGTTGCATTGATTTTTTTTTCCCAGAAATTGATTTATCTGGTGCCATTGGATAGTCCTTAAGTTTAAAGATGATCTATAAACTTGAATTTTGGATAATTATATGCCATTAAAATGAAAACTGGGAAGAATTATAAAGTTTAGATGCATGTGGATGCATGGAAAATTATATACTAATACATGCTGGGACATCAGTGTAGTACCATTACACGAGAACTGTTCTGTATGTGATCTTAAACTAACTACTTATGTTTACCTTGATTTCTACACTTTTGGGTGATGTTGTTTATATTTATTTGTTTTAATAAAAAGTGGAATACTAAATTTGCATGAGAACTAGGAGTTCATTATTATATTGGTTTGAAACTTGAATCAGAAAAAAATTACAAAATCATATTTATAGAGAAAATATTCCACTTAAACACTAGGGACTTCACATTATATACTAGGGAGGGATGAGCAAATACCTCCACCACAAGCAGCAGAATGCCTAAAGGTTTTCGATCTTAATAAAAATAGAACGATATCTTTTGTGAATACTCTCACCGCACAATACATCATATACTTATTTGTTATATCTTTCAACCACCGGAATTGCAATTTCATATGTAGTGTCGCTGCATCTCTGCCCCGAGATATTGAAAAGAGGTCGTTCAGAGCTCTATAGTTGTTCCATTCACCATGCGAAAATGAAATTAAGAGGAATACACATTTTTAACTTCAAAGCGACTCACTTATATTATTTGATGTTCGGTGATTGTTGATTGCCCTCAGTAGCTTTTCAGCTTGGAGTTAGGCTGAATTGTAATGAAATGTATTATCATATTTTAGTATTCGAAAAGAGCTCACATACATACATGTTTATTTAGATCTCATCCATCACAATTTTATATATATTGCTTGAACATGTAGAACTACAGCTACCAGGGTTTCTCTACCAGTATTCCTCTGCCCTTATCTTTTATGCAATATATTTTTTTTTTGTTTTTTTTACAAATTTAAGAAGTTGTTAAGATGTTTGAAATCTGATATATGATATAAATGAGGCATCTAAACACTTTTAAGTATAACAATGCCACAAAATTTTTTGAGTTTATTTACTTAAAATGTTAGAAAAAATCTTTAATGCGCAGCGGACGAAAACATCTAGTTTTACATAAATTTTCTTTTTATATCTTTTGAGATATTAACAATTAAAAAAGTGCGTTTGATTGTGTGTAGAAGTCAAACAAGACAGATTAAATGGAACGGAGAGAGTAAAAGATACTCTCGTTCGCATTATATTTTTTTGGCGAAGCCAAAGACGGGATTAAATCGCATTATATTGATTGAATTAATCGATCTCATTATTTCAAGTAAATATTCTTAAAGTGAACATAATTAGTATAGCACGAAATTATGTAAGGACCCGACACAAGTAAATTGAACCATTCATCAAATAAGTAATCTAATTAAACTATGTAGAATATACTTAATAATTAAATTAATTAATCACATCCGGTAAAATTAAGCCCCTGAATTGATTTATTGAAAATTTTGACTTTTTAAATGAGTTTAATTTTGGAGATGAGCACTTTACCCAAGTGGTTAAGTCCCTACGGAATGTTGGAAGTTCGATCCCCACCCCTCCCTTTTATATTCCTTTTATATTGTGTGGCATACCACTCCTTTCCTAGCCTTCAGTGGCTCCTAAAAAAAAAAGATGAGTTTAATTTTAAGAAGTTTTGGGGAAGGGCCGGGTAGGGCGAGGCATTTCCGCTCTTGTTTTTATTTGATACCTTTGTATGGTGGGCACTTTTGACTATCTACATTGATTTGCATGTGGCATTCTTTGAATAAATTGAAAGTTGTATATCGTTTCTTTGATGTATGTTGTGAAAATCCCTTTTTTAATCACATGATATTTTTTTTTTCACAACTTGATATCAAAGTTATAGATTTTCGACTTTTGGTACCAACTATTGGGAAAAATTTAGATACTTCAGAACTCTCGGATGCTTAAAAAGGGTGAAAATTACAATTTCTTTAAATAATTAGGCCCAAAATCAAAATTTATACCAAGTTGTGGAACAATGGTATCATGATTCATATGGTACCAAAAAGCAGTGGGAAATTGTTATTATTAATTCTGATTTGGCTCCAATTATTTCAAGAAATTATAATTTCACCCTATACCTAGGAGTCGGAAGTGCCTAAAAGAACCAAATTATTTTATTCAAAGTTGGTACCAAAAACGAATATGTACATTATACCAAGTTGTGGAAATAAATTATCATGTGGTACAAAAAGAAAATTTCCCCAATATATATGCAATTGAGCGTAATTGGAGCTTTTTAAGTCCCATTTAACTTAGTAATAATAGTTTAGTTTTATACACGCACACAAAGAAAGTAAAGTTTAGTGATTTTACATAACAAGAAGTAAAGAATTATATACAGACACATATATTCTTTGGAAGACAAAAGCAATATTGCAGGGAATAAAATCAGTGGTCCTATGAATGATGTTTCAACTTCAAATTCTAATCCCACTTAAGCCTTCAAAAGAAAAAAAGAAAAAAGAAAAAGAAAATTGATTGAACTCAAAACTACAAGAAAAGATTTGAGGAAACATCACAGACTAATCACTAATCACTAATGAAGGAAGAGTCACTGATGAAAAATTACACCATTCGTCCCGTGATATTAGATCTCTTTCTGTAAGGTACATTATTTTAGATGAAAATAGATTAGTGTATAGAGTGAATGTAAATTAGAATTTTATGGAGTATATTATGATAGTAGTAGATTTTGTTTGGCGAAGTCAAAGCAAGATAACAAATGAAAAAAGAAAAAAAAATAAAGAAGAGTCCAAACAAAAGAGAAATGAAAACTAGTGCGAACTAAATTCATGGCAACCAGAAGCTGGATGCATCCGCCGCCAAAGTCCCCTGAATAAAATCAGGAGGGATAGGGATGTCAACTTTACCCGTAGGGTCAGGTAACCCGTCGGGTAATCGGGTATCGGGCACGGGTAGGGTATTACCCAAAACGAAATAAACTATATCGGATGCGGGTAGGGTACGGATTCATATATTACCCAATTACCCTACCCGATTAAATATATATTTATTTATTTATCTATATATACTTATATATATTTAAATATATATTATACTCTATATTGAGATATATTTATATATTTATTTATATGTTTGTATATTTTATTTATTTATATATACTCCCTCCGTCCCATTATTTATGTCTCACTTTCCTTTTTTGGTTGTCCCAACACTTTTGTCACATTCCATTTTAGGAAATAATTAAAATATTAATCATTAAACTTACTTCATCACATCACATAAATAAATAAATATCATTAATAAATTCAACTCACAATTATCACATCACACATAAATAAATCAATTAAAAATTCAAACTCATTACCATCACATCACACAAATTCCTAACTTACCCTTACTTTAAACACTAATCTACCCCTACATCAAATACTAACAATCCCCACATAAAATACCGTGCCCAAAAGTTTTGGGACACTTTAAACGGGACGGAGGGAGTACTTCAAATCTCTTATCATTTGAGAGTTGGCAGTAAAAAGATTTATGAATTTTTTACTGATTTAAGAATAATATGATGCTTTAGCGAATTAGCAGTTTCCTTAAAATATTCTTTTAAATTTTGTTTTCGTGCATAATGAAGATTTTATTTATTTTTTAATGTTAAGAAATAAATTTTTTCTTAATTAAAATTGGGTCGAGTAAAGCCGGTTAACCATGTAACATTTAAGATTTCGGGTACCCGTTTACCCGCGGATAATCCGCATACCCGACGGGGTATTACCCGAATCCTACCCGGTATTTAATTTTAGGGTAATAGGGTAGGGTAAGGGTAGGATAATTATATTTCGGGTAGTGAGTTGAGGTGGCCTAGCTATACCCCACCATACCCGTTTACATCCCTCCGAGGGAAGGTCGTGCTTAACCAAGCCATCCGCAACACTATTACCTTCCGAAAGCACATGGTGTATCTGGCAAGTCTCGGAGGAGTTATGCAAATCTTTACGTCGCTGTAGAAGAGCAGCGAGTAGGTGGAAAACAAGCACGAGCACCAAGCATCCCACTGATAGTACTAGATTTGAAATTTTAATTATTTATCCCATTTATTTAGACCATATTCATTTTATGAGATTAACTAAGTTCATTTCACTTAGTTTAATGGGATTAATTATACCATAATTAATTTATTAATTCCAGCCCCTTGCATAAATAAGAGTCCTAATTATATAAAATGAACATGCGATAATATATTATGGTTAATCTCAAAGTAATTACGTACTTATAAACATAACGTGATAATGAAATTGGTTGGGATGCTAAATTTTCATGTGCTAATGTTCTATCTTCACTCAAAATTTGTGATTATTGCGGTTATTTTAGTTAAGTATGGGTAATTATTTACATTTTTTTTTGGAAGAGGTGAAGTGTAACACCCCGGTTTTTGTCACCCAGGTCGGGATGTCACCGCACACCTCCCTAGCAAGACACGGTTTCTCCGAGCTTGCTAAAGAGATGCAAAGCTAGGTATTGCAGTATTTAAAATATTTAAAACAATTAAAAACAGCCCATACAATATAAGTTCGAAAATAATATTATAATGCAGCGGAAAATATAATATCTCAGTAAAAGTATTGCAGCGGAAAATGTAAATAGGGCCAACATGACCAAAACACGGGTTAAACAGGCCCGTTTATACTATAGTCTAATGCAATAATTTAAAATATAAAATTCCCAAAAGTTCCCCATGCATATACGTGCTCATGCTCATTCCACATATTCTGTAAGAAAAAGGAAATAAATGGTTTGGTCAGCACAACTTGCTGAGTAAGTTAACACATACATAATCGTGGGGTTTCAAAGCCATTAATTAATACTCAAATAAAAGCATGCAATTAAATCATAACCAATTTAATTTAATTAACTAAATAACTTGCATAATTTAATTCATGGCTCAAATTAATAACACATTTAACATAATTTAAAGTAAAAGCCATAATCAATTTAAATAAAGCATTAAATAATTTAAATAGACCAAAAATAAACATTTTAATTATCCCCTTTACACCCAAGATTTAGTATTTCAGGTATTTCACGATTGTATCGCAATCTCGTCAAGTTTAGCTGGTAGCCCGGCGGCCGCAGCCGTATCCGCCATACCCAGTACCACTCCGGAGCCTCGGGAAACCCAAATGGATATTCTCGAGAGTGTAGGCCATATATCTCATGCCGTTTTGGCAATGTATCTCAAATTTCGCGCGGGGTCACCATCGTCCATAAAGGCACGAAGTGAATAGTTAGGGGCACCCTGCAGAGCACTCACCCCTAATTTTAATCGATCAAGTTTCTAAGGGGATTTTTCAAAATTCTTATTTCATGTATTTTATTTCAAGAATTCCTACTCGTTTAAAACTTAAAGGCTAATTTCATCGTTTCAACAAGAATTTCAAGATTTGACTTCGATAAACCACTGTTTACTCCAAAATTAATTAAAATCAGTTTTAAGTCCAAAAATTCTGAACTTTTACCAGTGACTCAAAAACACAGAAACGAACAAGTTTCGTGTTTTAATTTTTTCGATCCGAGTTAAGAAAATAAGTCAAAAATGTAGATTTCTATCAGGTTACAAATCTGTCCGAAATTTTCAACAGCAGTTTCAAGATTTCGAGATCTACCATAGCAAACGAACTCCAAAATTGATGAACTTTCACAGGGAGATACTTAAGATATATATCTACAAGTTTCATGTTTGACTAAAGTTCTGAATCGGCTTAGATCTATCGTCAAAAACGTCTACAAGTTCGGACCTAAGTTCTGTCAAGATTTCAAGATTCAGATTTAGAACAGTTCGGTTCGGGGTCGATTTCAGATATCAAAACATAATTAAAAATTCCGAAACTTTTACATAAGATAGATCTATGTCTTAGAAACATTTTTCATGTTTTAAGTTTTCTCGTTTGAACAGTTTTAAGGATTCGGAAAAATCGTGCAAAAACACTGCGCCGTAAAGTTCTCGTTGTCACAGATTTTACGTTCTTGATTTAAATCTTTAGGTTAAGTGAATTTTAATTCTCCCAAACCATGTAAGTATTAACTTACAGATTCACGGTTGTTCCGGCTCGTCGATTCGGAGGTGTGGCTTCCAGTCCACCGTTTATCTCCTCAGTTCGTCGGGTTCTTCGTTCTAGATCCGGTTCAGGGTGTAGAAAAGAAAAGGATAGCATTAGGACTCGTTTTTGAATCACATATAGAAAGAGATCGGATCAGAACTTACCACAACTATTTTCGGGCTATTTCCTATCTTAATTTTTGGGACTTAATTTCTGGATAGCGTTAGGACTCGTTTTTGAATCTCATTTCTGGGATATTTTCGGGCTCCTATTTCCTATCTTAATTTTTACTCGGGTCTAGATTTAATATTGTCCTCGAATTCTCGAGTTCATTGGTGTCGGGTTCCGGTGTACCATTTGTTCGATTAAATTGTCTTGAGTATTGGAACTTTAATTCCTTTTTAAACTAGATTTCATTTCTCATTTCCTTTTCTCTTTATTTATTTATTGTATTTATTTATTATTTATTTATTTATTCATTTATTTTATGTTGCAAAATTCTCGGGTATTACAGTCTACCCTCCTTAAGAATCAACTTCGTCCTCGAAGTTGTGTTTCGGCTTTTCTTGTGCTAAGGACTTTTTGTTTGTTTTATTATTATGTGACTGAACTTAGAATTAAAACTTCTAAGCTGCCTACATACCCTGTGAAGGGATCAAGCCATAACGTAGTTCAAAACAATTTGAATTTGTTTGGTTGTTTACAAAAGTACATGGGAAATATGCTGTGTGACATCCTCTCCCCCTTAAGATTGCAGTTATATCCCCATAACTGTGTCGGTGTCGGTTGGGAACAGTGTCGGGTAACGTTCTCTCATGTCGGCTTCTAATTCCCAAGTTGCAGTTTCGCTTTCATGGTTTGACCAAAGGACCTTGACCATCTTGACGGTTTTATTCCTCGTTACTCATTCCTTAACGTCTAGAATCCGCACTGGGACTTCTTCGTAAGTCAGATTATCATTGAGTTCAATCACTTCCGGCTGAACTACATGTGTCTGGTCTGGCACATATCTCTTTAGTTGTGAGACATGGAATACATTATGAACTCGATCTACTTGTGGCGGTAAAGCCAGTCGGTAGGCTAAATTTCCGACTCGTTCTAGAATTTCGTAAGGTCCTATATACCGAGGACTCAACTTTTCTCGTTTGCCAAAGCGCATCACCCCCTTCATGGGTGATATCTTTAGCATGACCCTATCTCCCACTTGAAATTCTAGGTCTCGTCGTCTCACGTCAGCATAACCCTTCTGACGGTCTTGAGCGGCTTTCATTTTCCCTTGAATCACCTTTATTTGTTGAGTCATTTCTTCGACAAGTTGTGGTCCCACTACCACAGACTTATCGCTTCCTTTCCAACTCAACGGGCTTCGGCACTTTCGTCCATACAACACCTCGAAAGGTGCCATGCCAATGCTAGCCTGTTAGCTATTGTTATAGGAAAACTCAATTAAAGGTAAATGAGTTTCCCAATTTCCCTTAAACTCCAACACACATGCTCTCAGCATGTCTTCTAGTGTTTGGATCGTTCTCTCGGTTTGTCCATCCGTCATCGGGTGGAATGCGGTGCTCATTTTGATTTGAGTACCGAGAGCTTTTTGTAACTCCGTCCAAAAATGAGAGACAAATCTACTGTCTCTGTCAGAAATGATGTCATGTGGTACTCCATGTCGTCGTACCACATTGTCAACGTAGGCTCGGGCCAATTGGTCCATAGTCCACGTATCCATCATCGGGATAAATATGGCCGTCTTCGTGAGCCTATCCACAATCACCCAAATCTTGTTCATGCCTTTAGGTGATCGTGGTAATCCCGAGACAAAGTCCATCGAGATGCTATCCCACTTCCAACTTGGAATCTCCAGTGGTTGCATCAACCCTAAGAGTTTATGTCTCACTGCCTAAATCCTTTGGCAGGTGAGGCATTTTGCCACGAAGTCTGCCACTTCCTTCTTCATTCCCGGCCACGAATAGATCTTCTTCAGATCCTTGTAAAGTTTGTTGCCTCCGGGGTGCACTGAATATGGTGTGTTTTTCCCTTCATCCATCAACCTTTGCTTCAACTCGGCACACTTCTGAGGCACGCACCATCTCCCCTTGAAGCGAATGCTTCCATCCTCGTGGATAGCAAATCCTATGGCCTTACCCTCGGCAATATACTCTTTTATCCTCTCCAATTTGCGTCGCCCGGTTGGGCGAGTCTAATCTCGTCCAATATTGGAGCTTCTAAAATCATCGCGTTGATCGTTTCAATCACTGTGCCCTGATGCACAAGTTCCACATCCAACCTCGCCAAATCCATGTACAATGCCGGCGGAATTACCAACGAGTTTGTCACATGTTGGGTCTTCCGGCTTAGGGCATCGGCAACCACATTCGCCTTCCCCTCGTGGTAGGATATCTCCAAATCATAATCCTTAATAAGTTCCAACCACCTTCGATGTCTCAGATTCAACTCCTTCTGAGTGAATATATATTTCAAGCTATTGTGGTCGGTGAACATTCGACACTTTCGCCCGTAAAGATAATGTCTCCATATCTTTAGAGCGAAAACGACCGCTGCCAAATCCAGGTGTGTGTCGGGTAATTCTCCTCGTGATGTTTCAGTTGGCATGATGCGTATGCAACGACCCTCGAGTCTTGCATCAATACACAGCCTAAATCTTCCTACGAAGCATCGCTGTAAACCTCGAAGTCACCATTCTCTGATGGTAGCATCGATACGGGTGTCGTTGTGAGACGCTTCTTCAGCTCCTGAAACGTAGTTTCACACGCATCGGTCCACTCGTATTTTACTCCCTTCTTCAGTAGCTGGGTTAAAGGACGTGCGATTTTCGAAAAATCCTTCACGAAACGTCTATACTACCCAGCCAATCCAAGGAAACTCCTTATTTCCGTTGGACTCGTCGGCGCTGCCCACTCCGTTACGGCAGAAACCTTTGCCAGATCCACTGAGACTCCGTCAGCGGATACTATATGTCCAAGAAATGCTACTTTCTTTAACCAGAAATCGCATTTGGACAACTTGCCGTATAGTTGATTCTTTCGCAAAATCCCTAACACTTGGTGTAAGTGTTGGGCATGCTCCTCCTCGCTCTTCGAGTAGATCAGGATGTCGTCAATGAATACCACGACGCACTGATCTAACAACTCTCGAAACACATTGTTCATGAGGTTCATGAACATTGCTGGAGCATTTGTTAACCCAAAGGATAACACTGTGAACTCGTAGTGGCCATATCGAGTTCGAAACGCCGTCTTCGGAATGTCTTTCTCGGCGATCCTCAACTGGTGATACCCAGATCGCAAGTCGATCTTCGAGAATACTGAAGCTCCTTTCAGTTATCAAATAGATCCTCAATTCTCGGCAGGGGGTACTTATTCTTGATGGTAACTTGGTTTAACCCCCGATAATCTATGCAAAGACGTAATCCTCCATCTTTCTTCTTGACGAATAAGACCGGTGCTCCCCACGGAGAAGTAATCGGTCTTATGTATCCTTTTCCTAACAGTTCTTCGAGTTGTTCCTTTAACTCCTTCATTTCCAATGGTGACATCCGGTACGGAGCTTTTGAGACAGGCTCTGTTCCTAGAAGAAGATCTATCGTGAATTCAAGATCTCGCTCAGGTGGCATGCCCGGAACGTCTTCGGGAAACACGTCCGGGTATTCTCTTACCACTGGAATGTTGTCAACCTTGTTCTCTTCCGCCTCAAGGTTGTGAACGTAGCACGCATATAATTCATACCCCTTACGCATCAAATTACTTAGTTTGAGGGCACTAACTATTATGTTGCTCCTCTTAGGGGGTTGAGAGTAAAAGATAACTCTCTTTCCCCTACTTTTTGACAGGGTGATCTTTTGCTTCTGGCACTCGATCACCGCTTTATACTGGGTCAACCAATCCATCCCAGTATAATGTCAAAGTCCCTTAAGTTAAATTCCACTAAGTTTGCGGAGAATTCTACGTTCTTGATCACTATAGGAATTCCGTTATATCGTTTAGAGCAAGCTACTACTTCTCCTGAAGGCAATTGAATTCCTAAGCTAATTATCTCGCACTTAGGTAGATCTAACTCAGGCACTATTCTTGATGCTATGAATGAGCAACTAGCTCCAGAATCAAATAAAACTCTAAGGGGTGTATTCAAGACATGAAATGTATCTGCCATCACTTCTCCTTGTGCAGACACGTCCGCTTGGTTAACCATGTTAAGCCTCCCCATAGGGCGTCCCGGATTGCCTTGCTGATTCGGGTTCGGCTGCTGATTTTGCTGTTGATTTTGGTTTTGAGGTGGTGGAGGACGTTGGTTCTGATTCTGATTCGGCGGCCTAAACTGATTCTGAGGGGGTCTATACCCCTGGTTGTTGTCGTTCCGCCCGTTTTGGTTCTGAGGTTGTTCCGGCCCCGTAACCAACTCTTCCCTCTTCGCTATGTTCTCTATCCTCGTTCGGCATTCCTGACGCATGTGGCTCATCCGAACACATCGAAAGCATGCCCCCTCTTGAGGGCATCCCCTCGCCAGATGGGGTCGTCCACATCTCGGGCAGGGTGGTAGCGGTTCTTCCTGGTTAAACCTCCTTCCATTATTTGTTTGTTGTGGCTTATTCGGCCCTCTCCGCTGCTCATTCCTTCCCGCATTGTTCTCACCTCTCGCGTCCTTGTTCCTCTTGTCTTGGGGGCCCCGGCTGGACTCCCCACTCACCCTCCTTTTCAGTTTTGTACCCGTGCCTCTGCCACAGTGCGGTCGTACACGGCTTGCAGATCGGGGTAGTGTACCCCTGTGATCACCTCGCGCACTGCCAGGTTTAGTCCCATTTCAAATTTCTTAGCTTTCTCCGCGTCCGTGGGTACTAGTCTTGGTGCGAACCTCACCAGCTCCTTGAACCGAGTATAGTATTCTTGCACGGTCTGGCCTCCTTGCTTCAGCGACAGAAATTCTTCGTACATCGCTGCTTTGGTACTCAAGGGATAGAATCTATCTTCGAGCAGCTCCATCATTTCCGCCCATGAGTAGGGCTCGTCATCTTCAGCCAGCTTTGCTTGAGTCGCCTGCCACCAGTCGTCCGCTTCGCCTCCCAAGTAGTACGAAGCGACGTGCACTCTCTCTCCTTCCGGACACTTGACCGCGCCCAACAGCTTGTCAAAGGTCCGGATCCATTCCTCCAGTTTTGCTGGATCCTCCTCACCAGCGTAGTGGGGTGGCTGGTAAGGATTCACCATCGCCAGATAGTTGGGGCGAGCTTGGGGCGGAGGTACCGCCGCAGCTTGACCCTGATTGACTTGCGCGTTCCCTAGCGCAATCAAGACCTCTTCTATCGTCCGAAGACGATCGCCCACATTGTTCGGTGCGGGGGCGTCCTGCGTACCTTGGGGTTGTGCTTTTACAAGTTCTGTGACATTTGGTGGGACTTTAGTAGTAGTTTGGGGAGCAGGTTGGGTCCTCGGTCTACCTCTGGGTGCCATTCTGTTACAAATGGTGTAGATTAGGACATGTGAAGGTAATATATAGTCTAGACAATATTTATAAATGTGTTTGTAATTTCGCACGTAGTGCTCGATCGAGCTTAGAAGTGCCGCAAGATTTTTTTTTTTTGGGTTTTATTTTATCTTATTTTGTTTTATTTTATTTCGTTTTTTTCTTTTTTTTTCGGACAGGTCTGTCCAGATTTTTAATTTTTTTTCGATTAATTATATATATGAATAAATAAATCTTGCATTTTATTTCCTAAAAAAAAATTTAGTACAAGTGAGAAGGTATACAAAAATGGAAATTTTCCCTAGCAAAAATAACATTTACTAAAAATAGAATTTCCTATCGTCTCAAAGCGTCCTCCGGCGGGGTAGCAGGGTCCTCCTCCGGGTCTTCCTCCTCCGAACTCGGTGGCAATAGGTCGTCAAAAATGTGGTTCAAGTCTTCCCCATGAGCAACGACGTGTTCCCTCAATACTAGGTTCTGCGTGGTAAGGTTTTGGACTCGGTGTTCGAGCTGATTTTTACGGTGGTGGTCCGCCTCTCTTAGGTTGCCCATGTGGTGCAGATTTGCTTCCAATTGAGCTATACGATGTTTCATTTATTTTATGGTTTGTTTCATTAGGTTCATCATATCTTGGTTTGCCATCTAACGCAAGCAAAAGATCTAAGTTAAAATTCGCCAAGATTCTAAGTTCTCTAAGTTCAGGAAATGCAGTGTGCATATGCAAATAATAATTCCCCCCAAAAATAATTCATGCACTGTTTATATATATATATATAATTTTTTTTCTAATTTCCGTGGGTTTTAAAATTAAAAATCTATTCCATGGAAATAATACTTTAGAAATTAAAATAATAGTCAAAATACTAGTGCACACTTAAAAATAATAATAATAATAATAATAATAATAATAATAATAATAATAATAATAATAATAATAGTTTGAAAATAATAATGGTTTAAAAATAGTAATTTCAAAATAATAATAATATAACAGTTTAAAAATAATCTAAAATATTCGGGCTCTGATGCCAACTTGTAACACCCCGGTTTTTGGTCACCCAGGTCTGGATGTCACCGCCACACCTCCCTAGCAAGACACGGTTTCTCCGAACTTGCTAAAGAGATGTAAGGCTAGGTATTGCAGTATTTAAAATATTTAAAACAATTAAAAACAGCCCATACAATATAAGTTCGAAAATAATATATAATGCAGCGGAAAATATAATATCTCAGTATAAATATTGCAGCGGAAAATGTAAATAGGGCCAACATGGCCAAAACACGGGTTAAACAGGCCCGTTTATACTATAGTCTAATGCAAGAATTTAAAATATAAAAATTCCCAAAAGTTCCCCATGCATATGCGTGCTCATGCTCATTCCACATACTCAGTAAGAAAAAGGAAATAAATGGTTTGGTCAGCACAACTTGTTGAGTAAGTTAACACATACATAATCGTGGGGTTTCAAAGCCATTAATTAATACTCAAATAAAAGCATGCAATTAAATCATAACTAATTTAATTTAATTAACTAAATAACTTGCATAATTTAATTCATGGCTCAAATTAATAACACATTTAACATAATTTAAAGTAAAAGCCATAATCAATTTAAATAAAGCATTAAATAATTTAAATAGACCATAAATAAACATTTTAATTATCCCCTTTACACCTAAGATTTAGTATTTCGGGTATTTCACGATTGCATCACAATCTCGTCAAGTTTAGTCGGTAGCCCGGCGGCCGCAGCCGTATCCGCCATACCCAGTACCACTCAGGAGCCTCGGGAAATCCAAATGGATATTCTCGAGAGTGTAGGCCATATATCTCATGCCGTTTTGGCAATGTATCTCAAATTTCGCGCAGGGTCACCATCGTCCATAAAGGCACGAAGTGAATAGTTAGGGGGCACCCTGCAGAGCACTCACCCCTAATTTTAATCGATCAAGTTTGTAAGGGAATTTTTTAAAATTCTTATTTCATGTATTTTATTTCAAGAATTCCTACTCGTTTAAACCTTAGAGGCTAATTTCATCGTTTCAATAAGAATTTCAAGATTTGACTTCGATAAATCACTATTTACTCCAAAATTAATTAAAAATCAGCTTTAAATCCGAAAATTCTGAAATTTTACCAGTGACTCTAAAACACAGAGACGGACAAGTTTTGTGTTTTAACTTTTTCGATCCGAGTTAAGGAATTAAGTCAAAAACGTAGATTTCTATCAGGTTACAATTCTGTCCGAAATTTTCAACAGCAGTTTCAAGATTTCGAGATCTACCATAGCAAACGAACTCCAAAATTGATGAAATTTTTTTACAGGGAGATACTCAAGACATATATCTACAAGTTTCATGTTTGACTAAAGTTCTGAATCGGCTTAGATCTATCGTCAAAAACGTCTACAAGTTCGGACCTAAGTTCTGTCAAGATTTCAAGATTCAGATTTAGAACAGTTTGGTTCGGGGTCGATTTCAGATATCAAAACATAATAAAAAATTCCGAAAATTTTAAGAAGATAGATCTATGTCTTAGGAACGTTTTTTGTGTTTTAAGTTTTCTCGTTTGAACAGTTTTAAGGGTTTGGAAAAATCGTGCAAAAACACTGCACCGTAAAGGTTCTCGTTGTGACAGATTTTACGTTCTTGATTTAAATCTTTAGGTTAAGTGAATTTTAATTCTCCCAAACCATGTAAGTATTAACTTACATATTCACGGTTGTTCCGGCTCGTCGATTCGGAAGAGTGGCTTCCAGTCCACCGTTTATCTCCTCGGTTCGTCGGGTTCTTCTATTTAGATCCGGTTCGGGGTGTAGAAAAGAAAAGGATAGCGTTAGGACTCGTTTTTGAATCACATATGGAAAGAGATCGGATCAGAACTTACCAGCGGTACGTGAGCTGGGTTCAGAACGTTGTGAGACAGTTCGGTCCAGCGTTAGGACTCGTTTTCGAATCACATATGGAAAGAGATCGGATCAGAACTTACCACAATGTTAGAGGCCTTCCGATTTTCGTCCAAGACAGCCCCTTTGTTTGGTTTTGTGCCTCCGACGACTCCGGAATTAGGGTTTTGTGTGTAGAGAGATTTCGTAGGGTTTGAGAAGTGTTCGGGGTTGATTAAGATGTTTATTTATAGATGTAGGGGACCTAGGGGACGTCCAAGGTCGGCCCTAGGGTGTCTTGAGCTGCAAGGTGAGAAACCGAAGTCAGAAAATCCGAATTCGGGCGAGAAAATCACGCGTGGCTTGTTACAGCCAGATGGTGCGGGGTTGGCGCGCCTTCTTTGGAAACCCCGCGCGGCCACCGCGCGGTCTCCTCCTGGACTTCGGTCCGGGCGGGTCGTGCGATCCGTCGGGCATTTCCTCCTCTCTTTCGGACTTCTATCACTCTATTTTCTCGGATTCAGATTTCGGGGATATTTTCGGGCTCCTATTTCCTATCTTAATTTTTACTCGGGTCTAGATTTAATATTGGCCTCGAATTCTCGAGTTCATTGGTGTCGGATTCCGGTGTACCATTTGTTCGATTAAATTGTCTTGAGTATTGGAACTTTAATTCCTTTTTAAACTAGATTCCATTTTTCATTTCATTTTCTCTTTATTTATTTATTGTATTTATTTATTTATTTATTTATTTTATATTGTAAAATTCTCAGGTATTACATGAAGCTAGAGAAAAGGTTGTAGGAGACCATACCACACAAATTACAAATGAATTAATTTAGTTATTTATATAAACAAACATACCCTATTTTCATATAAATACAAAAATTGTCTTAGAATAAATATACCTACTACAATCATAAGTACCTCAATGTTACTATTAGACCTTGTCACCAAAAAAAAATGTGTTACTATTAGACCCATAAAAGGTTTGAGAAATTCATTCGGTAAAAAAAATTAAAAATGGTGAAGGAAAAAGAGCAAAGGGATTCCAAACTAAAGGGTCTCCAAGTATTCTTGGTCCAAGTAATTAAAAAAATAAATAAAAAATGTGAACGTCTATAAATTATAAAAGTGGCAACATGTGAGTACCATTATTGCAGAATTCAAGTCTAAAGTTTTGAAGTGAAAATGCTGAAAGTGACAATTATATTGTCCCATTCATTCATCATGCATCCATGTGAAATAACCAGATGCCATATCATTTGTGATACTATTCAGTTGGATATTGTGGAGATTGATTTGTTTAAACTCTAATCCATTAATATATGAGAATCCTATATATTCCTATCTTATGAAGTTTGTTATATCTCTTTTTGGCACGAAATTATGATTGGTAGATTAATATTTAAAGTATGATAAAATTAGAATTTATGAAATGTGATAGCAGTGTGTTTGAAATTTTAATTTATTAGTTTATTGATGTGATTTGGTTGTTGCAAGTTGAAATTTTAATTTATTAGTTTATTGATGTGATTTGGTTGTTGCAAGTTATCTTCATGGATAGTGATAAGTTTAAAATTTTAGTTGAGTTATTATGATTTAATGTAATACGTAGTAATATACTAATAGTGAATTTTGATTGATTTGAAAATGGAAGTACATTTGAAATTAATTAAAGGGCTCAATAAATATAATGTTGTTGGGGAGCGGGTTTGCACGTTGAATGGAGGTGTTCAGCGCATGCTGAATGTATGGGGTTTTACTGCATTGGGTGCTAAGTGATTTCATTGTAGTCATTTTCAAAAAATAAGGGCGTGCCATTTTTGGTAATGGGATACTATGCTTCCATCTATATGTAACCTCTAGTTTTGGAAATAATAATACATACCATTAATCAAAAAATCATCTTTATTGACTTTCCAAAAAATGTGAATAGATCATTACAGAATGTGCTAGGTTTTAGGATAGTGGGTACTAAGTGATCTTGCTTATAACAATTTTCCAAAAATGATGGCAGACAAATTTTGGTAATCTATATCTATATAATAATCTAAAACAAAATAGTCTAACACACACACTTTCCCGCCCAAATATTTTTCCCTCACAAAATCCATTTTTTTACACTCTCTCTCACACACTAACTTATTTACAGTTCTGCCACTGGACCGTGCTCCACATCGATGATAATTACAAATATGTCATGGACCGTGCTCCAATTTCTATATTAAACCTGCATCTCATTTATTCCTTTCCTCCTATAAATATGTGTATTATAACCCACCTCAAAATCATATCTTTACATCTTCATCTAACATTTCTCTCAATATTATAGCTTTTGTTCCATTTAACAAATACATCTCCCACTATTTTATAGCTTTTGTTATTCAATTTCATGTTTCTTTCTCCCTCTTTTGCTAATATCTTTGTTTTCTTTTGTTATTGTTTTGGTGACAGTTATTGGAACAACGAGAGTACAAACTCAAGTGACGAAGAACATTTTGAATGGATGAAGAGCTAAGGAATATTCATAATCATAAAAGATTAAATCAATTGTTGTGACATCTTCTTCTATGATAAATACATCTCCCCGCCATTTTATAGCTTTTATGATTCAATTTCATGCCTCTTTCTCCCTTTTTTGCTAATATTTTTATTTTCTTTTGTTGTTGTTTTGGTGACAGATATTGGAACAACGATAGTACAGACTCAAATGACGAAGAGCATTTTGAATGGATGAAGAGCTAAGGAATATTCATAATCATAAAAGAATAAATCAATTGTTTGGTTGTTCTTTTTGTGGAAAGATTTGTTCCACCGAGTGTAAATAATTGGATGAGTTTATTAGTTATAGCATTATTTTCTCAGAATCTTTTGTATTTTATTCAATAAGAGAGTTTCGAATTTGTCCATATCATTTTTATCCATGTTCTATTCTCAATTACTCCATTCAATGATTGATTAATATCAAATCAATTTTATTCTCAAGTTAAATATGACAATGTTGAATTATCATTGCTTTAAATTAAATTAAAATGAAATGATCCCATAATTAAATGATGTAATTTGGAAATCATCATTGCTAATTTGATAGCTAAAAATGATAGTTTACTTTAATAGGTAGATCTTATAATATTAGATAACTAATTATAAAATTTTTGAATGGATGAATTAATAATGGAAAATGATGATGAAAAAATTAATATGCAAAAAATTAGCATTCAATGATTGATTAATATCAAATTAATTCTATTCTCAAGTTAAATATGACAATGTTGAATTATCATTGCTTTAAATTAAATTAAAAGATTATATTTAAATTCTAATAAATTTTTTATTATATCAATTGGCTAATTATAGCAATAAGTTTATTAATTATAATATTAACTTTGGAAAAAATATTGTGATGATTTAATATAGATACTACGTTTTGAAATGGATTTTATCTATATTGGCAACTAAATCTTTCCATTTAAATATATCCATATATTGGAAACTAAATATTAAATAAAAATGAAAACAAAATATTAGAATATGTATTTTTAAAATAAACCATTCTAAATATGTGTTTTTTAATTTTAAAAATGTATTTTACTTTATTAGATCCAAAAATCATAAATATTTAAATCATTGTACACTAATAGAGAATGAAATGATCCCATAATTAAAGGATGTAATTTGGAAATCATCATTGCTAATTTGATAGTTAAAAATGATAGTTTACTTTAATTGGTAGATCTTATAATATTAGATAACTAATTATAAAATTTTTGAATGGATGAATTAATAATGGAAAATGATGATGAAAAAATTAATATGCCAAAAATTAGCATTCAATGATTGATTAATATCAAATTAATTCTATTCTCAAGTTAAATATGACAATGTTGAATTATCATTGCTTTAAATTAAAAGATTATATTTAAATTCTAACAAATTTTTTATTATATCATGTAGCTAATTATAGCATTAAGTTTATTAATTATAATATTAACTTTGGAAAAAATATTGTGATGATTTAATATAGATACTACATTTTGAAATGGATTTTATCTATATTGGCAACTAAATCTTTCCATTCAAATATAGCCATATATTGGAAACTAAATATTAAATAAAAATGGAAACTAAATATTAGAATATGTATTTTTAAAATAAGCCATTATAAATATGTGTTTTTTAATTTTAAAAATGTATATTACTTTATTAGATCCATAAATTATAAATATTTAAATCATTGTACACTAACAGAGAATGAAATGATCCCATAATTAAAGGATGTAATTTGAAAATCATCATTGCTAATTTGATAGTTAAAAATGATAGTTTACTTTAATTAGTAGATCTTATAATATTAGATAACTAATTATAAAATTTTTGAATAGATGAATTAATAATAGAAAATGATGATGAAAAAGTTAATATGCCAAAGATTAGCATTCAATGAATGATTAATATCAAATTGATTCTATTCTCAAGTTAAATATGACAGTGTTGAATTATCATTGCTTTAAATTAAAAGATTATATTTAAATTCTAACAGATTTTTTATTATATCAATTGACTAATTATAGCAATAAGTTTATTAATTATGATATTAACTTTAGAAAAAAAAATATTATGATGATTTAATATAGATACTACGTTTTGAAATGAATTTTATCTATATTGGCAACTAAATCTTTCCATTCAAATATATCCATATATTGGAAACTAAATATTAAATAAAAAATGAAAACTAAATATTAGAATATTTATTTTTAAAATAAGCCATTCTAAATATGTGTTTTTTTAATTTTAAAAATGTATTTTACTTTATTAGATCCAAAAATCATAAATATTTAAATCATTGTATACTAATAGAGAATGCAATGATCCCATAATTAAAGGATGTAATTTGGAAATCATCATTGCTAATTTGATAGTTAAAAATGATAGTTTACTTTAATTGGTAGATCTTATAATATTAGATAACTAATTATAAAATTTTTGAATGGATGAATTAATAATGGAAAATGATGATGAAAAAATTAATATGCCAAAAATTAGCATTCAATGATTGATTAATATCAAATTAATTCTATTCTCAAGTTAAATATGACAGTGTTGAATTATCATTGCTTTAAATTAAAAGATTATATTTAAATTCAAACAAATTTTTATTATATCATTTGGCTAATTATAGCAATAAGTTTATTAATTATAATATTAACTTTGGAAAAAATATTGTGATGATTTAATATAAATACTACGTTTTGAAATGGATTTTATCGATTCTCGATTATAATATTCTCGACTATTATCTCAATGAAGCCCTAATTTTTAGTCAATGATCCGAAAAAGTATAAAAGTATAATATAAAGTAATCAAATACATGTATTTAATCGAGAATAATTAATGTAATATAGCCCTTCAACTATTACTATAATTTTTACAAATACGATATTTTATTTATTTGTGGTGAATAATGAATCCATAGTAGGAATTTATTTATGGATGCAAAAATTAATATGCTAAAAATATAGCACGGATTAAATCTAATTTAACTAGAAAAATAAAATATGTATTATTAATTATATGGTAATAAAATCATGATGGAGAAATCATGATGGTAATAAAATATGTATGTAATATGTATTAATTATTTATTTGTACAAATGAGATTTGTGGTGATGGGGAAAGCAGATGCAGAATTTCTACAATGAGAATGATGGAGGGAAATAAAATATTTAAGATATTGAATATAATTTATCTATGAAATGAGTTTTAATTATATTGCAACTAAATATTTCCTTATAAATTTATCTGTATTTTGAAAACACAATATCGAATAAAAAAATAGAGACTAAGTATTATCCCATAAATAAAGTAAAGATGATGGGGTAATTGATTTCCATTGACTATATTGATTACATTGATTAAATTAATTTACATTGATTAAATTGATTTCCATTGGATAAACAAAAATGAAATGTTGACTATAGACAATGAAATAATTATGGAAAGAGCAAATATAATCGTAAAAGATGAGATGATCAATGGAAATAAATAAATTACCCCTTAAATAAAGAATAATTAATGTAATTTAGCCCTTCAACTATTACTATAATTTTTACAAATACGATATTTTATTTAGTTTGGTGAGTAATGAATCCATATTAGGAATTTATTTATGGATGGGAAAATTAATATGCCAAAAATATAGCACGGATTAAATCTAATTTAACTAAAAAATAAAATATGTATTATTAATTATATGGTAATAAAATCATGACGGAGAAATTATGATATTAATAAAATATGTATGATTTTTAATGAAATGATTTTTAATATGTATGATATTAATTATATGGTAATAAAATCCATATTAGGAATTTATTTATGGATGGGAAAATGAAATGATTTTTAATTATATTGCAACTAAATCTTTCCTTATAAATTTATCCGTATTTTGAAAACACAATATCAAATAAAAAAATAAAAACTAAGTATTACCCCATAAATAAAGCAAAGATGATGGGGTAATTGATTTCCATTGATTATATTTATTACATTGATTAAATTGATTTCCATTGGATAAACAAAAATGAAATGATGACTATGGACAATGAAAATGATTATGGAAAGATCAAATAATAATCGTAAAAGATGAGATGATCAATGAAAATAAATAAATTACCCCTTAAATAAAGAATAATTAATGTAATTTATCCCTTCAACTATTACTATGATTTTTACAAATACGATATTTTATTGCCAACTAAATTTTTCCATATAAATATACTTGTATTTTGGAAACTAAATATTAAATAAAAAATGAAAACTAAATATTACAATATGTATTTTTTTAAAAATAAACCATTCTAAATATGTGGTTTTAAATTTTAAAAAATGGGTGTTACTTTATTATATCCAAAAATCATAAATATTTAAATCCTATACACTAATAAAGAATGAAATGATCCCATAATTAAAAGGTGGGATTTGGAAAACATTATTACTAATTGGATAGTTAAAATCCTGTCAAAAATGATAATTTACTTTAATTTTGTATATTTACTATGTATCGTTTTGTAGATCTTATAATATTAGACAACTAATTATAAACTTTATTAAAAATCCGTTACCATTTATGTGTTATTTCTATCAAATTAAAAAAGGTTATAGATAAATTATTGAATCCCATATATTTTATGAAGATGGTTGACATTTATGTTTTTTTTTTTTTTTTTTTTGAGGAGAAAGAGAAATTTTATTATGCCAAAACCAAACCAAACTGGCCATGTTGACAAAAGCAGCTAACGACTATGATCCAAAGTAACCCCTCCATATTACTTCTACCGACCTTCTGGCCTCCCAGGAGACTACCAACAGCCCATTTTCCAGCAGCATCACAACAAGGAAACAAAAACAATAAGTCTAAACCACTATCTATTACAAGATCAGGCAATACAGCAACCACAGCACCAAATAGCATACGCAAAACCCCCAGTCATGCCTACACTTTCCGCAGCAGTGTGAGATCGAAAATACATCAGCCACAATCATTTCTCAACTGGCATTTGTATGCTAAGATCAACTAATTTCTCAAGTGATAAACCGACCTAACAATCCATAGCTTACTTCAATCACACACATCCATAGCTTACTTCAATCACACACATGGTTGACATTTATGTTAATCATTGCAAATTTATTTTATTATGTATATATCAAATAATTTATTACCATATTGGCCACCTTGAAAATTTTGAAATGAGATCCCGGCTGTTCAATTTAAGTACAATTTTTGATTAATTAATAATAGAAAAGGATGATGGAAAAATTAATATGCCAAATATAGCACGGACTAAATCTAATTTAGCAAGAAAAATAAATATGTATTATTAATTATATGATAATAAAATAATGATGGAGAAATCATGATGGTAATAAAATATATATATAATATGTATTAATTATTTATTTGTGCAAATGAGATTTGCGGTGATGGGGAAAATAGATGCAGAATTTTTACAATGAGGATGATGAAAGGAAATAAAATAATTAGGGTTTTAATAACTAACATGAATTAGATGTATACATTGGCTAATAACTAACAAGAATTCGAAACATCTGCCTGAAATGAATTCAGGTCATCCCATTGGACAAAAAGGAGCAAGGCTATTTCGCACAAAATATTTTGATTTTGCAGAAACTTCCAAGATTATATTGATATGGATATTGAATATAGTACCAATGGCATGGAGTTTCTCAGACTTAAATGAATTTTTTAACTTTAATTTTGGCTTTGAATATAGCTTGCACTTTGGGCTATAATTTAGAAAATGGAATGCAAGTATGCGACACAGGCTTAATTTTTACTTGAAAATTAAGGCGTGTTGGTGATGATGTTTTGAATCAATTGTTTTATTTTTTTAATTTTATTTCCATGTTTACTGCAATTATGAACTGAATCTTAATCATATACAATTATCATTTTGCAGAATGTTGTGACAAACAGAAGACTAATCTCTACAAGCACATGAAAAATTTATATCCTGCCATCAATGGGGAATGCTTTTTCATCTAGATTTGCTCAAGTTATTGACAAAATTCTTGGTCATCCCCTCGAATTTCTGCCTGGAAAAAATTACAAGTAGAAATACTCTGTCTATACTTTCATTCTCCTTCAAAATATAAATGCTGCATTTATTAAACATATACATAAAGACTAGAGAATTTTATCCAATGATGATGATAAGATGTTGAACAAATGAGACATGACTGGACAATGTAACTTTCTCGCCGTTCCAGATGCTATGTTTGAATGTATTGTAGCGCAAATGGACGTTTTTTCTGAGTATCTGAAGGGTAACTATTTCGATGCTGCGAAACCTTTATTGAGGATGTTTGTTGAGAAAGTTTGACGATGTTTGGTTTTATGAAATTATGAAGGGTCTTATCGGACTGACTAATAAATTTAATCGTCATTGATGTCTCAAAATCTTCAAGTGATGTGCTATGATGGATTTTGTTAACATGAACGTTTAAATCGAAGTTTAATGTTTTGCTCTATGATCCGGATGATTACATATTGTTTGATAAATTTTATTAACCGCTTTATAATTTATCTTTTTTAATGAAGCATTGTTTGATTCTTTAAATATTAGCCACTTTAAAATGAATTGTATACTTGATTGTCGCAATGCTAATAAATATACAGGAATTGTAAGTGCATTACATTTATTCTTAGGTTTTTTTTTTAAGTTATAATTTTTAAGAATTATAATGAAATTCTTGTTGGAAAAGATTTTTAATTGATATCGGAGCGAGTAGCGTCCTGAAATAGTATATTTTGATAAACTTACTAAATTTGAGAAATTGGCCTTTAATGTTTAAATGAGTGGAAACTCCTTTGAAATGAAATACATAAACAAACATTTTCAAAATCCCGTTATGACTAGTTTGAGCTTTCTACGTAGAGGGTGAGTGCTCCATCAGGTGCCCCTCTAGCTTTTTGTTTTGTGCCTAAACGGACGAGAGTGACCTATGTAGGGGGTGAGTGCTCCATCGGGTGCCCCTCTAACTTTTTGCTTCGTGCCTAAACGGACGAGAGTAATCTATGTAGGGGGTGAGTGCTCTGCAGGGTGCCCTCCTAGCTTTGCACATCGTGTCTGATTGGACGATGGTGTTGAACATGAGAAACTGTGCCAAACCGGCGAGATAAACTTGACTACAAATAAAATCTTGATACTCGGCTAAGGATTAACGGGGAAAATTAAAAGACTTGAATCTTTTCTTTCCCTTATTTAAATTATGCTCTTAAATTATGTCCTACAATTATTTTACTTGGCAAGCTATATTTATGATTTTATGGAGCCCATATCCTGTGAATTATGCCTTTAAATTATTATTAGATAAATGAATCAAGTTATGGGGTGTTATGCACATGTTTTCTTTAAATTTAATTAATGGCTTTGAAACCTCATAATCCTGTATGTGTTAACTTACTCAGCACGTTGTGCTGACCAAAACCATTACTTTCTTTTTCCTACAGAGCATGAAGATTATGCATCATCATATGCATGCATGGGATATTCGGGGAAATATTATTTTATTATTCTAGTCTTAGTTATGAATTGCATGAGCGGACCTGTTTAACCCGTATTTTGGCCGTGTTGGCCCAATTTTAAATTCCGCTGCATTATACATATGTAATTAATACTTTCCGCCGCAACTTTGGTACATTATTTTTAAATTATATATAAATGGGTTGTTTGAATGTTTTAAATTCTGAGAAACCATAGCCTTGCATCTCTTTAGCAAGCTCGGAGAAACCGTGTCTTGCTAGGGAGGTGTGGCGGTGACATCCCGGCCTGGGTGACCAAAAACCGGGGTGTTATATTGAGGAAGAGGGAGATGTTACACAGAACATTACCAAACGGACAAAAGGAGTATGAAGGCCTAACTCAACCAGACATTGATCCAAAAAATCCCATCGCACATTGTCATAGGCTTTGGCAATGTCGATTTTTAAAACACAAGCCTGGATTCGATTCTTAGCAGTAGCCAACCTCCCCATAATTTCCTGGAGAGTAATAGTGTTATCAACCGGCCCTCGCACAGGTAAGAACGCGCTCTGTTGGGGAGAAATACACTCTTGAAGAATCGGCCTCAATCTGTTCACCAAAATTTTGGTAAAGATCTTATAAATCACATTACAAAGTGTGATCGGTCTGAAGTCCTTAAACGAAACAGGCATGTCCACCGTGTGGATGAGGCAAATGTTAGCTTTAGCATTGGTCAGGGGGAACCCGCTCTCCTCAAACGTATTGCGAATAAACTGAACAACAGATGAACCTATGATGCCGCAAAAATTCTTGTAGAAAAGGGTCGGGAATCCATCGGGCCCAGGAGCGGAGAATCCGTCTATTTCAGTAATCATTATCTGGACTTCCTCAATGTTGACTTCTTCAACTAAATGATTAGTAGCCAATTGAGGGAGTGAAGAGAGGGGAGGACAGTGGAGAGAAGTATCCACAGATGTAGAGCCGGGGAAGTCAGCTGCTCAGGCGCAGCAAAGAGCTCCCTGAAGTATGAAGTGACGTGTTGGTGAATAAGTGACTCATTCTCGCACCAAGTTCCACAAGGAAGTCAGATCCCATGAATCCTCTCACGGTGCCGCTTGTACTTAAATTTAGCATGGACGTAAGAAATGTTCCTATCACCCAACTTTACCCACTTCTCCCTAGCCCTCTGGAACCAATGAATTTCCTCTTGTGCTAGAATGGCTTCGTATTCCCTCCTTAACTCCAATTCTAATAGAGATAGCCTTAAAGAATCAACACGTTCAAGATTTTTGGCGATGCCCTCAAGCCGTTTGAGGAGTTTCACTTTCCGCCACTTCAGAGAGCCACCTTCAGACCGCTAGAATTGAGTCGAAGCAACACTAACATTATGTAACATGTGAGTAAAAGATTCTGCATTGGCATCCCATGCAGATTCAACCACGTCTTTGTAACCATTAGCCAATATCCAACTAGCCTCCCAACGGAAAGGAGGAGTGACCGAATTAGGACGCTCCCCACAGTGAAGGAGGAGAGGGCAGTGATCGGAACCGATTCAGGGGAGCAGCTGGATGGAGCCGAATGGGAAAAGAGAGATCCACTCTAGATTCCCTACCCCTCTATCTAACCACTTATAAATGTTCGGAGCACCATAACGAGAACGGGACCAAGTGTATGAACCCCCTACAGTATTAATTGAGGATAAGCCACAACCATCCAGAACAGTATTCAATTCTTCAACCCTAACCGGATTGTGAAGACCCCCTCTCACTTCATTAGATGCCAAGATCTGATTCCAGTCCCCTAAAACCAACCAAGCCACCTCAATCAAAGCAAAAAGGTTGGAAAGATGAGTCCAATCAGAGCGACGAGCAGAATACTGAGGAGCCGCATAGATAGCAGAGGCATACTAAGAATGACCACCCTTCTCAATTTTAATCGTAATCAAGCGATCGATTCCCTACCCCTCTATCTAACCACTTATAAATGTTCAGAGCACCATAACGAGAACGGGACCAAGTGTATGAACCCCCTACAGTATTAATTGAAGATAAGCCACAACCATCCAGAACAGGATTCAATTCTTCAGCCCTAACCGGATTGTGAAGACCCCCTCTCACTTCATTAGATGCCAAGATCTTATTCCAGTCCCCTAAAACCAACCAAGCCACCTCAATCAAAGCAAAAAGATTGGAAAGATGAGTCCAATCAGAGCGACGAGCAGAATACTGAGGAGCCGCATAGATAGCAGAGGCATACCAAGAATGACCACCCTTCTCAATTTTAATCGTAATCAAGCGATCACGTCATCAAAAAAAGAAGTACGGACAACAAGCCCAACCTTACCAAGAATCCAGATACCTCCAGAATGCCCATTTTCTTCTTGAATACACAGAGGGGCATACCCTTCCCGAACGAAAAAAGATTCAATTTAATGAACAAAGACTGAGGCTCTAATATGAAAAGGATCTCCGGCTTATGGAGACGCAAAACATCCCTCAAATACCTTCTCGTTGGCGCACCAGAAACTCCACCAATATTCCAAGATAGAATTTTATAATTGATAAAATCCATAAATAAAAACAAGGGGTGAGAGTGGGTACCCTAACTTTGCATCTCTTCCACCGAATCCGGCGGCCATCCACCAAACGCCAACGGGCGAGTCACACTGGATGAGGGAGTGGCTCCAGTACCATTTGTCAAGGAGGCAGAAGACTCCGGCGAGGGTCGAGAATGTTTCCCCTGAGAAGAAAGTTCTTCCTTGGATTGAAGGGGGCTCTCCAATTGGGATTTGGATAGAGAAGAGGTAGCCAGCCCTTTAGGAGCTTGGACACGCCTAGAGGTAATGGGCTTCGCAATTCTCTTAACACCATGGTCTTGGCCAGTACGGCCCAAATGAAACATAGGGCTTTTCCCTTTATCCAGCACCTTACTTTTCTTTGGCCCAACAGACCATTTTCTCATGACTTTAACCCACTCATCTCCTTTAGGTTGAATCGAGATACAATAATGGCGGTTTCCTTATCATGGGGGGCCACGTCACGTTCCACTAAGGCAACATCAGATTCCGCGCCCATAGATGTGTCCGTAGATGGTGCATTGACCAAAGAGAGAGAAGAGCTAATTGAGGCAGGCCTATCATTCACTGTTTCCTTACCAAAAATATTCGTTGGAGCCTCCGTTGCCGATGGAGCTACCGCCGTCATCACTGGTTCTGGAGGATTTACCATCTGGCAGTGGTTGGGGGAATGACCGTAACACATGCATTTAGAACATAAAAGGTGAAGCCCCTCGTATGCTACCTTTTGCCACTGATCACCCACAAGAATACTGGAAACAACCGGCAAGGCAAGATCGATCTATACACAAACGCGACCATATTTGCCATGTTGACCATCCTTAGACATATTATCCACCCGAACGGGTTTTCCCAGACCCATGGCCATCTTAGTAAGGAAGAATTCGTCAAAGTATTCCATGCAGAGACCGGGGAAGCGGGCCCAAACTAATGTCTTACTTGGTGTCGATTCCTCAGCAACAAATCCTAGTTTCCATGGCGCGACAGTCAAGTAGCAGTAGAAAACTATCCAAGGCCCGTTACAGATAACAACCGTCTGGTCTTCAACCCGATTAAATTTCACCAGGAAGAAGCCCACTTCCTTTTCAACCATAGCAATTTTGCCTTGTCATTTCCACAATCTGGAAAGCCTTTCTTGAAGAGCCAAATAGCCTACCCTTTTACCCAACACAGAAATAAAAAGACCGTTTTCCCAAGGTTGGGAAATCTCTCCTTTGTTTTCTGATTGAACGTAATACGTGCTTCAAACGATCACTTCCAATAAAGTTAAGAACCACCAAATCATACTTATTCTCCACAGTCATCAGCAATCGGGGCGTACTCAGTTTGCCAGCAAGTACCATTTCCCAGAAGGAGATCCGGGAACCACCGGAAAAAAACAAAGGGTGACGAGGGATCTGCTGGGGGAAGGTTGTCTAAAGGGGGGTTGGCTGAGGGGGGATTGTCCGCAGGGGAGAGAGCCATTTTCAATCCTTTATTTCGTGTTAATTTAACTGAACCCATTATTATTATTATTATTATTATTATTATTATTATTATTATTATTATAGGGGGCTGGGTGAGGAATCGAACCTCCAACTTGAAGGTTGGAAGTCAGGGACTTGACCACTTGGCCAAGTCCTCATCCTTTTTTAAAAGAAAAAACGATCATTCTCTAAGCGAAATTTGAATATTTAGAACTTTAGATGTAGAATGAAATTTCTTTTTTTGTTCATTTTTTTAAAAAAAATTGATCATTCTCTAAGCCAATAATTTGAATATTTCATTTCTTGTCTTGATGAATATATTTGTTTCATGGATTACTTGATGAATATATATTTTAAGACAAATATTTGCAAATAGTTCATTTTTTTGCCTAATTAAGTGAGTGTTCTTTTAAGAAGCCGAAACCAGATAAATGCTCTGTGGGAGCATTAAGTGAGAATTTTTTTTGGTGAACAATGCCGCAGACGGCTACTAAAAAAAATAAAAAAGAAAAGGTAAAGGAAAGAAGAACAAAACTACCGCGACTTCGCAGGTCGCATGACACCTCCACCGAAGCTATCCTCATGAAGCAACTGAATAACTCGATCTGGGGGAAACGCCCACGTACTGAAGAACTGATTCTCGCTACTATATACATTTTTTTTTGATAAAATTGAATTTATAATTCATTCTGAAACTAAACTAATTAAGAAAAATGAATTATATAGTAGAGATTTTTTAAGTCCAAAAATCCCAATTCCAAGAATCGGCATTTTTGCAATGATATATAATTGATGAGATGTTACGAATGACTATGATTGTCCCATCTGTACAGACTAGGAAAGGGATTGTGGTAGTTCATGACACACAATTACAAAAGAAAAAAGGAGAGGATTAGGGGGCCAGGTGGATGATCGAACGCTAATTAACATTCAGGTTGAGAGTCCACATCCCCAATATGATTGTCCCTTTAAAACGTGGAAACATGAATCTCCACAACAGCAGATATATACATACATGTCATATAAATATACATATAATTTTGAGTACATTTTATTTATCTATACATGAAAAGGGAAAGTTGGAACCATATTCTTGCATAGCCCTTTTTCTCCTCTTTAATTTCACCGATACTATTTTTCGCATCTTAATTAAAGTTATACGTTGGAAATAATTAGAGTTTAGAATTTAGGGTTTGGAGTTTGGATTTAATAGTGAAAATAATTTTTTTTGGTGACAATAGTGAAAATAATTTTAAAATAAGATGTTTTGAGTAATGGTATTTGACATTAAATTTTCAAATTAGTGCTCGTAGATTGGAGTTTGAAAAGCTAAAAGCCGTGAAGGCCAGAGTTTAAAGTTTAGACATTAAAATTTAGCAATTAGTACTATTTAAAGGTTTTTAAGCCATTTTTTATAAGTAGTTTAAAAGCTAAACTAACCGCTTTCTTCCGAGTGCACCGATGAATCTTCATGAGTACTATTTTATGTAATCTTTTCCTGATGTGAATCAATTATGTGACAATATAACCTTTATGTCATGTAATCTTTTCTCGATGTGAATCAATTATGTGACAATATATCCTTTATGTCACACCAAAATACATATTCAATTGGGTGATATCTCCTTGAATAATCATAATTTTCATAAATTCAAACAAATAATACGTTGATGGATGATTGAATGCATTAAAGGGGGGGGAAAAAAAAAGCAAAATAATCATTTCAATAATAAGTTAGAATAATTACACTTCCAATATAACGCCAAATAACAAAATCTCAATTCATATGCATCTTCTTCTTTCTTATTGTGCAATTCACACTAGTAAAAAACAAATATTACACAAGTGGATACAAACAAGAACACGGTAACTACTTACACTTACAATTAACACACAATAATCATACAGAAAGGGATTGAAAAATTATTTTAATGCACAATGTAACATAGCACATTGTAAAATTACCATTCTTTTTTATATGAAAAAGGAAAAGGGATTAATTAGCAACCGCTAGTTTTTCCCATCTATCAGTAGTTAAGGAGATATAAGCCGAGGCCTTTTGGTCGATCCCGGGTTCAGCTACCCACCATCCGGCCCTGTCCTCGTCGCTTGGGTACACTTTATACGCCTGCACGAACGATGATTGGTCGTGTTCTTTGGTGTCATAGTGTCTTCTATTGCTGCTCCCACTTTTGAACATTTTGAATAGGGAGAATGAAGAAGAAGATTTGTTCTTCCTTTGCTTAATGTTGTAGTTGCTGCTGCTGCTTGATGATGACATGCTGTTGGTTGTGTGTTTGTTTAGTTTATTGGAGGTGGTTTTGGACATCAATGGGTAATGAATCATGGGAGAGTGTGTATGCGTATTTATAGAGGAACTTTGGGGTGATCCAATGGTGGAGAATTTGGAGAGAGTTAGGGCTGTTGATCATTTTCATACCCCACCTCCCTTCATGGGATTCTTTTTGTACTTACATATTTTTTTTTTTTTTGATTTATATGCCATAATTTGGTTAATCTCTATGGCTGCGTGGTAAAAAAAACGTTATTTAGCATTTGAAATTTAAAATTTTTTATAAATAATAAATTCTTACTTTATTTTAATAGTCAAATTCTAGACTCCTTCAACTCTAAACTCAATCCCTTCACAGTTTTTAACTTTTCAAACTCCATTTTTTAAACTCTAATTTTAAACTCAAATACCAAACATGATTAATCAAAATTATCTCAATTTAGGGAATGAGACTTCACCTTCTGGTCATCTCCCCTGCCTTCCAACCATAGGTTGGGGGTTTGATTCCCACCTAGCCGGCTAGCCATCTATCCATCTCCTTTACCCCCCTTTGTAAGATGTGTGGCTTGGGTTCCCACACACCTTGCCGACACATAAGTGTCAATGTTTACTAAGAAAAATATTATCCCAATTTAAAACTATTTTTTACCATTAATTTCAAATTCAAAACACTAAACTGTAACTCCAAATTCTAATTAGTTCTCAAACATAGTCTATGTATTGTTGTGATGAGGAGTTGAGGAGGTAGCAAATTTGTTCCAAATAATGGAAAAGGCATTATGATAAAAATGGTGGTAAATACTTCATTCGTTTTTTTAAAGTGTCACATTTGCCTCACACACAATCTAACACTACGAATGGACGAATGGTAATGTAAATTACGTAGAGGTAAAAATTATAAAAAAAAAAAATTAATATTCTAAAACTAAAAATTAGACTAATACAATACTTGATTATATTTTTTTATATGAATTATAAAAATTTCATTTTAACTTAAATAATTAATAATATTCAAAACTAAATACTATAATTTTTTGGGAGGTTAATTAAACATCCAATCCAATAGTAAGCAATGTAAGCCCAAAAATTGTCAAGTACATTCATACTCTTTTAAAGTTATTCAATTAAAAGTAACAAAACCCAAAGTGTACATAAAAGGGTACGGAAGTATTACATTATACTTCCTCCGTAGTAAATTTTATTTGTTTATTTTTTTCAATTATGAACTCACTTTTCACGCGGCCAGTGCACATTTTTAAATCATCTATAATTCAAGTTGGGTATAAGTAAAAATTCTTAAAATTTGATATTTAAAAACTACACGAGGAAAATCTAACAAGATTCCACTTAGCAATATTTTAACTTGTATACAATTATAAAACTTTAAGTGAAAATTTCATATTTAAAAACTACACAAGACGAATCTAACAAGATCTCACTTAGCAATATTTTAACTTGTTTAACTATTACATAAAACTTTAAGTGAAACTATGTGTATAAATAGTAACTTAAAAAACGTACTAATAGCGAGGTACACATAGAGCTGTAAACGAGCCGAACCAAACCGAGCTTCAAGTGTTTGAGCTCTGTTCGTTAAGCTTAACGAACGAACACGAACCGAGTCAAAAATCTCAACGACCAATTTTCATATTTGAGCTCTGTTCGTTTAACCTTACAAACGAGCTAACAACGAACGAACACGAGCCTAGTCGAGCTTAGTTAACGAACCATTTATTTTATTAATAAATTTAATTGTTTTAGAATTAAATTAGGTGTGAAAATTTAATGTATATTGTAATATAATTTATGAGAGAAATGTGAAATTAATAAAATTAGAAAATGGAAAGAACAACTAAATAAAATTTTTATTTTTTATAATATATATTCCATTAAAAAAGAATTACGAACTGTTCGCGAACTTAACGAATGAACACACAAACCAAATTATGTGTTTGAGCTCGGTTCGTTTAACTTACCCAAAAGCTGTTAACGAACGAACACGTGTCGAAACAAGCTCAATTCACGAACTGTTAGTTCTATTTATAGCTCTAGATACACATAATCACAATTGCCATTTGCCAATAAGCAGGGGTGACTCACGGAAACATTCGCAAGTACTGCTTAGAGCGTCTCCAACCCTTACGCCATTTTTGTGGGAGACACCATTAACGGCGTTGTGCCGCCTCCAACCCTACCGCAAAAATTGCGAACGGAATCGCCATTTTTTGCGTCCTTCTACAGTACCACGGAGAAAATTGGGGGGACTGTTCACCCCGCAATCGCTATATATATATATATATATATATATATTTTTCCCTTTTTTTCTTTTTCTTTTCCCTTCTGTCCATGCGTATATTTTTTTTTGTTTTTTTTATTTTCTTTCTTTCCATTATTTGACTCGGTCCCATACTATTTACTCCCTCCGTCCCATATTTATCTTCTTACTTTCCGTTTTTGGATGTCCCACATTTATCTTCCTACCCCAAAAAGGGAATTTTTTTTTACTAAAATGTCCCTACATGTCCATATATTTACAGAAAAACCAATCCTTAATTTTACTAACAATGCACTACAAGACAAAAAGAGACAAATTTACCCCTCAAAAAGTACACATGAAAATAATAAAATACAACTTTTTTAAACTCCGTATCTACAGTGCCGAAGAAGATAAATATGGGACGGAGGGAGTATTTCATTTTTAATATAGATTTATTTCAACTTTTATTTTAACAAAAATTTATTCTTATTGTATTTCAATTAATTAGTTCTTATTTATTTTTTTAATTTTTAAATTTTGAACTTTGAGTTACAATTAAAGTAATAAAATAGAAATACATTAACATTAAAATGTAAATATTATATATGCATTAAAATTAATTAATAAATATAATATTAATATGAATAGTTAATGGAATCAAAATAGAATATTCTATTATAGTGTGATATTTAGAGTTTTGGGTTGGAGTGATATAGTGAAAAACTGTAAATTTAACTGTAAAGTAGAGTTAGTGTAACTGTAAAATAGAGGGGAGGGTTAGGAGAAGGCCTTAGTCGGAAACCCCGGGTGAGGTTATCAAACTCCCATTATTCTCTTTTTCCTTCCGGTCCGGTCCCAAGGGCGTCTGTCAACTTCTTCGGCGAAGGCGCACAGTAAGAAACCTAGCTTTCAAATTCTATACCCAACTTGTTCTTACTCTTCAATCCAAACCCACTCACTCAGGTATGCTGTTTTCTTCGATCCCTAAGTATGTGCTAATTAGATCATTCAATTCGTGTGAATTTGTTAATTCTGTGTGCTCGATGAAGTTATTTGCCTTTGTATCTTTTTGCAACTTTTTTGTTTATTTGGACATCTGTAGGAACCCTAGGCCGAAAATCTTGAGCGCTTGATCGATAAAGGTACTGAAAATCAAGTGTTCCGCTTATGTTTTTGAATGTACTCTTTATTTGGGGTTTATAGTTATTTTTAGCGGACGCTTGAATTTATTAATTCTTTTTTCTTTAGTCTTTATGTTCTTGTTGTGTACGGATTGTACTTGTACAGTAGTGTACGGATTGTACTTGTACAGTAGTTTAATTTGCTGAATTATTTTGAAGGGATTAGCGTGGGAGGAAGGAGAATAGGTTTGGTGTTTTTGGTTTGTCGACCGGATCTTGATTATGACTTAGATTCTTTGATGTAATTTTCGTTAGGGTTTCGGCTCTGCAAATATGGATAATCGATGGTATAGTGGCAAGCAGGAAATGCATAATAAAAGGCAACTGAAAAAAGATGAGGTATGTACTATGGGAGTTTAATTTCTTTATTCATATAACTTTTTAGTGTGCATTACCAAGCGAAATGGGCTATAATTTATATTGTAGATGAAGGGGTCGTTGATACCCTTTGTTGTGTTCCCAAAACTATTTATAATTTTTAAGATTGAGTTTCATCAACGAGTAGTACGCTCATGTGCATATTCTGTTTCATTATTATTTTTACCTTTATGCTGGAATGGTCTGACATTTTTAAATGTTCACTGACATAGGAATATGATGCTGCTGTTCTTGAGAACCTTGCTGATGATTTCCGCCTACCAAATAATCATAGAGTGACAGAAAATGTGGATTTGAATAATGTGGAGCAAGCATCATTAGACACTAAGCTGACTTCATCAAATGTTGGATTCAGGCTTCTCCAGAAGATGGGATGGAAGGGAAAAGGGCTTGGAAAGGATGAACAAGGTCTGTAGTTTGTGGGCAAAATAGATTTAGAAGTTGTATACTCGCTACCCGCATTGCATACATACGCTATCTCACTGCTCTATAATATCCATAGGCTTAGTATGGATTAACATTATGTATTTTACAGGAGAATGCTTCTTTGTTTATCAGTTCCAACTTTTTCCACTTGCGATTTATATGGTCTCATGCTCTCCACGTGTTAACCTCCTTAATATATTGTTGCTGCTATGTGTTACTATTTTTTCTTTTTGTTTATTTACTGTGATATAAAGGCAACAAATTTAGCTGGCTAGCGGAATATTTCTCATAACCTACTTTTCAATTGTACATTAAATTATACATTTGGATATATATTTGCTCTATTTATGCTTTAGACATATATTGTATTGATATCCATCTGCTCAATTATTATTATTTTTTTTAATTATTATTACATTGCCAGGGATTACGGAGCCAATAAAATCAGGAATAAGGGATGCAAGATTAGGACTCGGTAAACAAGAAGAAGATGATTACTTTACTGCAGAAGAGAACATCCAGCGCCGAAAACTGGATATTGAAGTTGAAGAGACTGATGAACTTTTGAAAAAGAGGGAGGTATGACATTCATTAGCCCCAATTCCCGAAAAGAAAATTTTAAGTTGGTAATTTGAACTTGATGCTTTACTTATTCTGAAACATACATCTAATAGCAGAAGGCAGCATATAGCATATATGTGTGTCTTTTGATGGGAATGGTATATCATAAAGGGAACACCAACTTTGGAAGATCTTGAGAATTTCGTGCAGTTTTTATTACCTGGTGGCTTCTACTGCCTGCTTCCTGCACATTATGAACATTCAGGTTATAGCAGAACGTGAGCAAAAAATTCAAAGTGAGGTGAAAGAAATTCGAAAAGTGTTCTATTGTGACCTCTGCAACAAGCAATATAAATTGGCAATGGAGTTTGAAGCTCATCTAAGTTCCTACGATCACAACCACAGAAAGGTTGTATCCCCTTTCAATGCACAAGATATTGTCGTTTGATTCTTTTGTTTATTGTTCTATGACTTCTAGTATTAATCTTTACTTCATGGGAATTCAGCGGTTCAAACAAATGAGAGATATGCATGGTAGCAGCAGTCGCGATGATAGGCAGAAAAGAGAACAACAACGTCAAGAAAAGGAGATGGCAAAATTTATGCAGATGTACCTTCTCATTTTCTACTATAATATGTTTCTTAAAAGGATTAATGAAGTTAAATGGTGTTGAAAATTCTTCTGGTGTAAGTTCTGTGTTTCTAAACATGTTTGTTTGCTGTCTAACAGGGCTGATGCACGTAAGCAGCAGCAACAGGTGCAGAATCTAGAGGAAGTTGAAGCCACTCCAACTCTAACTCAAACTCAAACTCTAATTACAACTCCAACTCCAACTCCTCCAGTTACTAACGCTACTGCAGTTGTGGAGCAAGATCAACGGAAAGTGTTGAAGTTTGGATTCTCTGCAAAAGGCAGTTCAGTTAAGGTATTCTTAAGCTCTTTTGTCTGTGTAGTATATGGCCTACAAATTTTTATTCTGGTGCTCTTTGTCATTTTAGAGTTGTTAAATGAACTGGATATTGAGACATTTGTTTTGTTTGTGTGAAGTTTGAATGGCTAAGTTGTTTTCTCTTGTTCTTGCCTGTAAAGTGCTTGTTGAGAATATTACGCAAACCAATTCCAGTATTTCCATTTCTAAATAAGTAAATAATATGGACGTGTTTGTGAAAGGTGGTTAGAGTTTTATTTTAATGTGAGACTTGAAAATAACATTGCTTTAGTTTATGATAGTTTGTTTCCTTCACGAATCAGATATAAATAATGTTTTTGTATTTGTAAATAACTCGTTGAACATGAGCATTTTTTAATCGCATTAGCGGACAACTCAAATATGATAGTCTTAGAGCATGTTCTCCTGGACTTATTTCCAGGACTTATTACTTATTCTTATTAAAATCAGACCAGATCAGACCATACTATATATATCCTTGTAATCAGATCAGACCAGACCAGACCTTATAAAATTCATATCGGAACACCTTATTTCAGGCAAAGAGAACAGAGTTAGTTCCTTTTTGAGTGTATAAAGCTCTATGTGATGATTAGTAATGAGATCCAGCAAACCTCAGGAAAAATCATTTGGCACAACTGTTCATGGATAGTGTCATCTTGAGATGCGAAAAGCCCATAGACAACTTGAGGGCATACCTGAACTTGCGGTGTTTGTACTATGCAAACTGAATCATCAGAATTGAATCCTTGATTATTTTCTTTGTGCTAAAATAATTATTGGCATTTCAGGGTGCGTAGTTTAACTTTTACTCAAAGTCAGAAGTTACAATTACAATGTTTGAAAGTCGGATTGTTCTTGCCACTAATTGTGTTTCTCAATCTTCATCCTGTTTAATATTCATCTGAGTACAGGGCTCCATTACAACTATTTGCTTTAAAATATTGACCATGATAAATATGCCTTATAGGACTTTGGTGACTTTGCCTTTCTTGTGGCTGCAATATTATTTCGTCATTGTTTCAAGAGCATTTTTATTGCATTTGCATCTTATTTTGCCGGTACCCCCTTCCTCCCCTCCCCCTTTTGCACCTCCTCATTAATTCTTTGCATTTTGACAAAAGCAGAGCACTGGTGGTAACACTACAAAGAAGCCAAAGGTAGCTGTGGCATCAGTATTTGGCAACGACAGCGATGAAGAATAGAGATAATCATCATGTATGAGGCTATGAGCTTTGAATTTCACGATGAGATTATTGTATTCTAGTTGCGTTATTTATTGCCTGCAAATTCAGTTTTATACTACATGATATATATCATATAATATATATATCATCTTTAGGATTTAGAATGTGTAGTGTTGGACATTTTGCCTTTTTGTCACAGAAATCTGTATGTGTTGAATCTAGTGTATTCGAAATGTTTGTGTTTGACATAAATGAACTTTGTAGTTTGTACAGACAAGTAATTTGGGTTTGTTGAATAAATCAGTGAACGCATGCTTATCTGTTTACATGAGAACTTGGTTCTATGTTTTACATAAATAGGATTTGGACAAGCCGCAACTTCTTGATCTATTTGAGTCCTATTTTCAAGTTAATTTGCTATACATTGGTTTCTCAGTGGCCTGCTTTTTGTAGCCTATAAAAAGGGTTAAAAAGTATAAATATATAGAGTATATATTGTGCACACATCTTGAATGGAATGAGAAGAGCCCTTTCTTCTCAATCTATTTATTTACTACTTTTTTTTTTTTTTCTTTTCCATAGAGTATACCAATGCATATACAAACGGATACACATGCATACACGAACGGATACACATTCAAGACCTAAAGATTTTTCCAGTGATTGACATTATCTTACAGAGTGCTAGTCAATGAATACCAATTCAAGACCTAATTTTTCAAAATTGAGATTGGGCAATTGCTTACAGTATACTTATGCAGAGTGGAGTCAGGTAGGAATTCAGTGAACAAAACTAAAAGAAATTAAAGCGGTAGGGATTTAGGCAAAAAAGAGCGAGGAATTCAAGAAAGACCACTATATATACTTTTACATAATGTAATTAATCAAAACAATTAACATAAAATTAATCAAATTTATTTTGATTTCATATTGTTAAGATATGAACTTTTGTGTGTTTTTCACCTGTGAAATCAAGCTATCCATTGACAGAAACAAATCAAATTCTTCATGATTCAAATTGCTTCCATCTGTTCCAATTCCAAACAGTGATGCGATCATTCCAAAAACCCAATACTCCTCGCCTATTAATTACTCCCTACTTCCTACTTTTAAACAAACTTGTCAAAACTAATGTTTCCTGCAAACATCTGTACACCCAAAAGTTTTTATCTGCTCACAAGGAATGAGCTTCTCACCAATTCCATTAACTCCTCAATTACCTTCTCTAAAACACCCTAACTAATATGATATTCCAAACTGGGACGATAGACGTTGCTGCAACTACGATGAAGGTAACGAAAGGGGGCGGAGTGGTTGATGCGGAGAGCGACGAAGAGTTCCCAATGGGAGGGTAGTTGTCACCAAAGCCTACTCCCGTGGCGCCTCCGAAGGCAGCAGGATTGCCTGCATTCAGCGCAGGCGGTTGAGGGATACCTGAGCTGCAGATTTATCATTAAAATGGTTAATATACAAATATTGTGGAACATATTTAGAAGCCTGACCTTGCTTGTAGTATAAAATGAAGTAATTTGGGGACTAGATAGAAGTGTTCGATCAAATGATGATTACCTAGTTGGCGTTGCTCCGGTTGAGGCATCTGTGGTCGGTGTTGGGATTGGCATTGTCGTGGTTGTGAACACGCAAGAACCGGTGCCTGTAAGAACGATAACAATTTGCCGTAAACATCCATCAATACTTCAGGTTTTAGTATTATAAGTGACCTGTTCTTATTTTAATGAAATGTTAAGGTTTTATGAAAAGTCTGTGTGCTCACTTGGGTTGATATTGGTGACTGTGGCAGTGCCGCCGAAGTCACAGCTAGTTGGTGCCGGATTTCTTTGGTAATAGCTGTTGAAAGCATAGGATGCATGGTACTGCAGGGTGTTGGGGTAGTAACAACTGGCGCCTTGTTGGATGGCGGAGCAGTCGGCGCCTCCAAACCCACACGCGTAATCCAGGGCCGCCTGAATGGCGCTATCCGGCACGCCACCCCTCGCCACACACCAGGTCTGCCCCGCGACGGTTGGCAGGCCGCCACCACCGCCCATCGGGGTCGGGGATGTGAGGGGATTATTGGTGCCCGGTTGGGGAGTGGTGACTGGATTTGTTACAGCAGGAGGATTAGTGAAGGGAGCAGGAAAGCCGGTGGCGGGAGTGGTCGAGGGAACGGTGACTATGGTGGGCGTGGGAGTAGTGACCGGGGGGAATGGGAGCGTGCCGGCGGCGGCGGCTCCTCCAGTGGAAGGGGTGGTGACGGGATTGGTGACGGGGAAGTTTGTGAAGGGAGGATTTACGAAATCATGCCGGATGGTGTTGATTTCGGGATGATGTCTGAGCTTTTTGTAGTGTTGAGACTGGAGAATGTCCATGCCTGAGAACAAACAGCACACAGTTCGTGAGTTTTCTTGCAATTAACCTTATCGTGTAACACTCCGTACGTACGTCGACAATGTCCGATAACAGTCATGTTAGTATCACTAAATACGGTTTGAGCTAGTGTACAGACTATTCTAAAATCTGCACCTGCAGACCTTGATGTAATATGCATTTTATGTGATAGTTTGACAATGATGGCGTACTTAACAGCATAGACATCACATGAACTCAACCGGACATCACTAATATTCAATAGAAACATCACATAAAGTTTATTTTTCCCAACACTTAAAAAACACTATGATAATTCAAATATTTTTTCTCCCATTAAATATTAAATTTTTTAAATCAATTGCAGTCTCATTTTCATAGTCCTCACACCAAATATTGTTATTAAGTGGACAACACACCAATGACCGATCATTTCATAATTAAAATTACATTACATTGATTACATCACATAAGTTGTCGCACACATCACATATATACCTATCTGGATATCACAAAAATTAACTTAGACATCACATTAAATTATAGTTGATGATAATCAAGACATCACATAACATATCGTAGGCATCACATGACAACTTGACATCACATGAAATACCTTGGGCATCACACCTGCAGGTGCAGGTACCTGCATCATATCCCCTCCCACTAAATACCTATTTTGTCCATAAAATTTGCTAATTACCAACATTGTCTTGTAACTTTCATTTTTTCCTACAAATTTTGTCATGAGGACTTTTGTGCAAATTTTATTTCCGACCAACAGTGTAGTTTGGTCCTTATTTCTATTACATAGATTTGCTTAAATAAATTAGTATCATAGTCTAGGTTTTATTGAAGAAATATTAATTATAGTACCAAAAATATTTTATTTCTTAATGGAGAATATTCTGAAAATTTTATGGAATCAAATAATGATTTGAGACCTATGAGTTATTTCCAAAAATCAAAAATAAAATAAAGAAATTTCTGAAAGAAATTCATAAACTTGTCCATAAGACAAGAAGTCATTAAAAAAGATTATTTTCATAAAAATGAGAGGAACTAATTGGAAAAAATTCGATCCAGATAGCTCTATGGTCTGTTTTGCATGCAGAGCTGGAACTATAGGGAGCTGGAGCTATAGGGAATAGTTTATTTTTTATGCTACCAGAAGTAGCTTCTAAAAAGAAGCTTCTAAAAGCTCCCAAAAGTTAGTGTACAGAACGAAGCTTTTGTTTTGAAATAAAAGCTAAAGCTCCCAAAAGCTGCGTGTAGAACAGACCCCTAAGCTATCTCATGATTTGTGAGAAATCCAAAATATGATTTAAAATTATGGTAACCGGATATAGTTAATGTGACATGATGTTCCAATGAGAGACGGTATATACTTCCAGGCGAACAGATTTCCTGAGGTTAAGATTAATCCAAGACAGAACCCAAGACAAAATCGAGTAGGGCCCCAGAATCCGCAATGTGGGCCAAGACGATGTTACAACCATTAAATCCATATTGGCATAGCACTGAACCTCGACGTCATGTTCTTCCAAAATATCGAGGAACTAATCGATGAATGGGTGGCTTTGATAAAGATCGTCACAACCACTATGGAACTCGACAAAGAAAACTTTGTCAGATTAATAGAACCGAGTCTCGAACAATTTGCAAAGTTTGGCTTGAAAAACTTCACAGTTTGATGGTTATTACATTCCAAGTAGAGAACACTTAATTGACTGTATCAAAGGTGCCAAAGTGTTTTGCAAATTTGGTTTCTATTAGAATAAGTTGGAAAATGAGTCGAAATTCACAATATTTTCCATCCCACAAGGACAATACATTTGGAAATTCACAATATTTTCCATCCCACAAGGACAATACATTTGGAATGTTATGTCAATGGGCTTTTTAATGCCCCTCAGATATCCCAAACAAAAACGGATAGCCAATTCAAAGACTATCTAAAATTTATGTTCGTCTATATTGATAAAATTTTGATTTCATCTTGAAGTATTAAAAAATATATTAAACATCTTAAGATATTTTTGATGCATGTCACATGGAAGGTTTTGTTCTCTCTGAGAAAAAGGCCACCGTAGCTGCTAACCAAATTGAATTCTTAGGAGTTTAAGTTGATGAACACGGGATAGAGTTACGGGAACACATTGTGAAGAATATCTGCAATTTTTCTGATATATTAAAGACAAAACAACTTCAGACTTTTTGTGGAGTTGTATATTTTGCAAATTTGTTTACAAAAGACCTTGAAAAATATAGAAAGAATTTTAGTCACCCTTGGAAGAGACTGAAATCTCTAGATAAAAGTGGAAAAAAATTCAGACCCAGAGAATTCACGAATTAAAGCAAGTTTGCAAAAGCTTTCCAAAACTCGGGATACCTCATGAAGATGATGAATCGTAGTCTATACAGATGACAATGATTTTCGATGGGCATAAATGCTCATGAGAAAGACATCTACGGAACAAGAACCATGTAGATACATAGAAGGGTTGATTACGGAACAAGCTAAAGTTCGACAAATCAATGAAAGAGAATTCTTTGAAATATGACAAACTTTTAAACAATGACATTTATTCTTACTTGTAAAGAAATTTATATTAAAGGTTGATAATACTAATGTTAGAGCTTTTCTGAAAAATAAACTTGAGTCAAAAATTGAAAAAGCTCGTATTATCAGATGTCAAGCTGAATGTTAATATTATACTTATGATATTGATGTTTAAAATCTCATAAAAATCTTCTTGCTGATTTCTTAACGAGAGATAGAAGCATTTGAAGCTGATTCCCTCATTACGAGGTTCAGACACCTCAGAGAAAATCTAGAGGAGCTATCAAAGTATTTTGGACAGCTCGAGATAAATACAAAAACGTATGGCCAGATACAACAGAGTGATGGGGACATGGTCCGCAACAATATGCAGACTTCTTATCAAGCAATGACAATGTTATGAGAATCGATATTAGAGCTAATCAGGAAGGCTTCAGCTTTCTGGGTTAACAAAGAGAAACATGCCCAGAAAACAAAAGTGGTCACAAATGAAGAAGTAGATTGAAGCACTGCTTCCAAGGAACCATTGCTGGATATCAGTAAAATGGTCAATGTTGTGCAAGAGGAAAGTCACATTCCTAAAGGCTCAAGTGAATCCACTGCCTCTGGGATAAAAGAGGATGAAATTAACCTTAGGCCAATGACAGATACCTATGAAGTTAATTCAGATGAGAAGACCCTTCATCTGCCTAAACTATCAAGGAAATTGGGAACAATTGGTTTCCAACCAGAAATCGTTGGAAATATTTCATATCCGGTCTTTCATTTTATTAAATTACAAAACCTGATATGATGATCTTTAACAGAGTCAAGTCCATTGACAAAAAGACACCATTGGTATCTTCATTTAGCAAAGATAAAATCCGAGCATGGGGATTTTTGCCTGTCTTATAGAGATGGAAAGGGTCAAATATGCATTTAAAATATTGTCAAATAATTTAAATGGATTATTCCTAGTTAATTCTGTGACGTGGAAGAGCACGGAATATGCTAAAACCACATTCGGGAAAAAGAGATTATTAATCTGGGAAAATAAATTATCGGTATTAAAGACTACCAGAAAGAATGCATTCAAAATGATACATGTAGGCCAATGGAAAAAACTTTCACAGTCCAAAGTGCAAGTAACAGAATGTATATAAAAGAAAAAGGAGTGTTGGCAGCCCTTCATAATTAAAGGCCAAAAAAAGAAAGTAGAGTAGTTGGCAAAAGTAAAAGAAGCTACCTACTAGCAGTAATTCCTTTTTCTTGTAGGCCTTTAGTTGAGGAGGGTCGCCGACACTTCTTTTTCTTTTACATCCTATTACTTTCACTTTGGCCTATGAAAGGTTTTTGTTTCTTTTTTTCCTTTATCCTGTTCGGGTCCGGTTTTCTTTTGATTCACCCAGATCTTCATGCCGAATAAGGTTTCTCATGTCCTGCATAATATGGGATAATGTGATTTTTCCCATTGGCCTACATGCATCATGTTGCATGCCATCTTTCTGGTAATATCGGTTGCCAGCAACTTATTTACCCAGATTAGTAACCTTTTTTCTCGAATGCAGTTTTCGCATATTCAGTTCTCTTCCCTGTCAACGAATTAACTAGGAATGATCCACATAAATTATATAAAATATTTTAAAGGTCTAGTGGTGTCTTTTCGTCAATGGGCTTGACTCTATTAAAGACCATCATATTAGGTTTTTGTAGTTTAATGAAATGAAAGACCGGATATGAGCAATTTCCAATGATTTCTGGTGCTATTGCTATAAACTTATGCTCCGGAATATCTTCTCTTTGTAGGTGCGGGTTATCTGCCATGATTCATGCACCGCTCCACTCATCCATCTGAGCTTTTTTTTTTTTTAAAAAAAAATCTCCAGGAATTTTGTTTATGTAGTATGTATCGATGCCAAAGCTCCGAAGTTATACCACCTTCGTACTTCTTTTGGTTTTGATCCTTTGAGCATCCAGGCCCTGTGTATCTCCCAAATATCTCGACCACCGTTTTGCTTGGGTTTATTCCCCTTTTGGAAACCAAATATTCCCATTTTCCTTAATAGTGTAGCCGCCGTTGAAGGGTCTTCTCATTTGATTTAATTTTGGAGGTACATGTCACTGACATGAGGTTAATTTCATCACCTTTTATCCCAGAGGCAGTGGGTTGACTCGAGCCTTCAGAAATATAACTTTCCTCTTGCTCAACATTTACCATTTTACCGATATCCGGTATTGGTTCCTTAGAAACAATGCTTCAATCCGCTTCTTCGTTTGTTATCACTTTTGTTAACTAGGGAAACTGACGCCTTCTTGATTGGCTCTAGTATCGATTCTCACAGCATTGTCATTGCTTGATGAGAAGTTCGTTTATTGTTGCGAACCACTGTCTACATCGCTATGTTGTATCCGGCCAGCTGGTTTTGCATTGATCTCGAGTTGTCCAAAATGCTTTGATAGCTTCTTTCGATTTTCTTTGAGGTGCCCAACATTATTATAATGATTTAATCAACTTTAAATGCTTCCATCTTATTAAGAAATATGCAAGAACATTTTTATGAGATTTTATAACATCAATATCATAAGTATAATATTGACTTTCAGCTTGCCATCTGATAATACGAACTTTTTCAATTTTTGACCAAAGATTATTTTCGAAAAAGCTCTAACATTAGTATTATCAAACTTTAATATAAATTTCTTTGCAATTATGAATAAATGCCATTTTTTAAAAGTTTTTCATATTGCAAAGAATTATCTTTCTTGATATGCCAAAATTTAGCTTGTTGTTCTGTGAACAACGCACCTATGTATCTACAGGGTTCTTGTCTCATAATTGTCTTTCTCATGAGCACTCATTCTCATCGAAAATCATTGGCGTCAGACTACCAATTCATCATCGTCTTGAGGTATCACGAGTTTTGGAATGCTTTTGCAGACGTGCTTTAATTCGTGAATTCTTTGATATAAATTTCTTCTTACTTCCATCTAGAGCTTCCAGTCTCTTTCAGGAGTGGCCTAAATTCCTTTCTATATTTTTCAAGGTTTTTAATAAACATAGCTGCAAAATTTATAGCTCCCTAAAAACTTTAAAGTTGTTTCATGTCCTTTAATGTATTTGGAAAATTACTGATTTTTTCCACAATGTATTCCTGTAACTCTATCTCTGGTTCATAAATTTGAACTCCTGAGAATTCAATTTTGTTGGCAGCGGTTGTGGCCTTTTTCTCAAAGAGAACAAGTCCTTCCTGTGACATACTTTAGAAAATATCTCAAGATGTTTAATATGCTCTTTAATAGTTCAAGATGCAATCAAAATATCATTAATGTTGCGAAGATAAACTCTAGATAAACTCTAAGGGGCATTAGAAAGCGCTACTGACATAACATTACAAATGTATTGTCCTTGTGGGGCAGAAAATGTTGTGAATTTGTTCAGCTCATTTTCCATCTTAATCTATAAAAACCAGATTTTCGATCAAATTTTGAAAACACTTGGAACCTTTGATGCACTCAATTAAGTATTTTCTACTGGAAATGTAATAACCATCAGAATGTAGTATTTTATTAATACCTTGATTGTAATACCGGATAATTTTCCAACATAAAATAAATACAATAATTAAATAAATACAATAAATAAATAAATACAATAAATAAATAAATACAGCAAATAAATAAATAAAGGTAAGGGAATGAGAAATGAAATTTAACTTAAAAAGGAAGTAAAGGAATTTAATCAAATAAAAGGAATTAAATAAAGATAAATAGATTGTTAAACGGGAACCCGACACCAATGGACTCGAAAACTCGAGTCCAAACATAAACTTAGATCCGAGGGAAATGACGATACGGAATAGGAACCCGAAGATGGCCCGGAAATCGGAATTCGGGAGCATAGAGGGATAGAAGTCCGAAAGAGAGGAGGAAAAGCACGACGGATCGCACGACCCGCCCGGACCGAAGTCCAGGCGTGGGCCGCGCGGTGAAGGGCCAAACGGCGCGCCGCGACTGCGCCAACGGACAGATTCGTCGGTTGCGAGATTCACTCGCCCGAATCCGGATTTTTCGGCTTCGGTTGCATTCCTTTCGGCTCAAGATTCACCAAGGCCGACTTGGGACGTCCCCTAGGTCCCTTGTATCTATAAATAGCCCTCCTACTAGATCCCGAATCCCTTTTCAAACTTTCCATATTTTCTATACTTCAAACCCTAGATCCGGAAGTCGTCGGAGGCACCAAAACCGAGCAAGAGACTGTCACGGACAAAATTTGGGAAGCCAACGTCGTGGTAAGTTCTGGTCCAATCAATCTTTTACGTTCTCAATCCGAAAACGGATTCTAACTTAGTTTCTTTCCTCTCTACGCCCCGAATCGGATCTAGAACGAAGAACCCGACGAACCGAGGAGATAAACGGTCGACTGGAAGCCACGCCTCCAAAATCGACGATCCCAGACGACTGGAAATCTGTAAGTTGACACTTACATGGTTTTGGGAGTAATTAAAACACTTAAATCTAAAAGTTTAATCAAGAATTTTGAAAATCTGTCAACGTGAGATTTTTACCGACGCAGCGACTTTGCACGATTTTTTCAAACCCTTAAAAGTTTTTGAACGAGAAAATGTAAAACACGAAAAACGTTCTTAAGACTTAGATCTATCTTCTATAAAATTTTCGGAATTTTTAATGATGTTTTGATATCTGAAACCGACCCCAAACCGAACTGTTTTGAAATCGAATCTTGAAATCTTGGCAGAACGTAGGTTTGAACTTGTAGGCGTTTTTGACTAGGGGTCTAGGCCGATTTAGATCTTTAGCCGAACATAAAAGTTGTAGATAATTGTCTTAAGAAGGTCCCTGTAAAATATCTTAGAATTTGGAGTTAGTTTGCTATGGTAGATCTTGAAATCTTGAAACTGGTGTTAGAATTTTCGGACAGATTATGATCCTGTTAAAAATTGACGTTTTTCACTTACTTTCGTATCTCGGATCGAAAAACTTAAAACATGAAACTTGTTCATCTATATGGTTTCGAGTCACCGGTCAAATTTCAGAATTTTTGGATTTGAACTCGATTTTTAATGAATTTTGAATTAAACTGTAGTTTTGACCAAGTCAAATTTTGAAATCTTGTTGAAACTTGTGAAATTGTGAAACTTGCTCTTATCTTGCGGGTTCGATTCCCTAAGGAGTCTGTGTCCCTGCGGGTTCGATTTCGCAGGATGTCCGTGTCAAACCTTGCGGGTTCGATTCCCCAGGGTGTATGTTTTCTTGCGGGTTCGATTCCCCAGGATGTGTGTCGGGGTTCAATTCCCCAGGATGAGTGTCAATCCCTGCGGGTTCGATTCCCCAGGACGTGTGTTGATTCCTACGGGTTCGATTCCCTAGGATGCGTTTAAATTCTTGCGGGTTCGATTCCCCAAGAATAAATTATACTAGATCATATTGAACAAAAGTGGAGAAATGAAATCCTGAAATACTTGAATATTTTCCTTATTTAAATTATGCCTTTAAATTATGTCTTGCGATTATTTTACCATGTGTGTTGAATTATGATCTTGTGGAAATCCTTATCTTTTAAATTATGCAAATAAATTGTTATTAGATAAATGAATTAAATTATGGGGTTATGCACATGTTTTCTTTAAATTTAACTAAAGGCTTTGAAACCCCATAATCATGTATGTGTTAACTTACTCAGCAAGTTTTTGCTGACCAAACCATATTGTTTCCCTTTTTCTTTCAGAGCTGAAGAATATGCATCATCATATGCATACATGGGAATTTTGGGGAACACTTTATTCTTAAATTTTGCTTTAGACTAGAACTTGCATGAACGGGCCTGTTTAACCCGTGGTTAGGCCATGTTGGCCCTATTTTTAAATTTCGCTGCATTATACATATGTAAATATTATTTTCCGCTGCAACTTTGATACATTATTTTTAAATTAAATATGAATGGGCCGTTTGAATGTTTTAAATTCTGAAAAACCATAGCTTTGCATCTCTTTAGCAAGCTCGGAGAAACCGTGTCTTGCTAGGGAGGTGTGGCGGTGACACCCCGACCTGGGTGACCAAAAACCGGGGTGTTACATTGATAGTTTATTACCAATCTCGGTTTACATCTTTTTTGTTTTACCGTGATTTCTTACCAAGAATCCATGACTGCTATAGGTTCAATAAGTTAAAGATTGATATGCTCTTTGATTGATTTATTACCAACATGTGTTTACCCATTTTTATTTCAATTTTGCTGCTCTTTATCGCGATCATGATGGCAATATCAAGGGCTGGATTTACATTGGAGGATGGTGTTCTCAGGTCTTTTATGGCTGAACTATGTTTGGTTCTTGGTCTGTGTCTTGCTCGGAATTCCCACATCTCTACTGATTGATTGTCTGTCTTTGTGCTATCAATTATCACTATCTTTCTTTTGCCTCTCTTAATTCCTTTTTCTTCTCTCTCTTTTAATCATGTCAAAAGATCCTCTCATGATCTTGCTCATAACATTGCAAAAGGTAGCTTGCTGCCAAACTTTAACCTTAATGACAGCCTATACATGGAAATAAGTGATGAGAGCCTATGTCAGGGACAAAGGGAACAGAGATGGGGCCGGGTGGGGCGTTAAACCCCCAGCGTAAAGGTTTGAAGTCAGGGAACTTGACCATTATGCCAAGCCATCATCCCCGGTTTTTATCTAAGAAAAAATATATATGAATTTATAATCACACCATTTAAAAACTACGTACGTATATTCCTTTATTATTATTTTTTTTTTGCTAAATAACCTATACAGACTAGAAAATGATGGTGGAGACCCATGCCAATACCTTTACTATCTATATGCCAAATATTTAGCAACACCCACACGAATAATTTATGAATAATATCAATAAGTCAGTACTGATTTTCTTTTGTGCATGCTTTTTTAAATAAGCAAGTTATGGGTTAAATACATGAATATTATCAATAAATTTTAATTATTTAGAAAAATCGGCAACGTTATAAAAACAGGGGATGGGAAAAAGATGATTCAATCCCCACCCGGTTTGTGAGAGTGCACACGTAAAAAATTATCGATACGGAGATTTAAATTTAAATTTCAATATAGAAATGATATATACTTTTCCATCATCTCTATAATAGTTCCATACTTGAGAAAGGCAATAAGAAGTAAAACAATTATTATGCAGAATGACTAACAAATGACAGATTAATCAATTCCCCTATAAAACCCTAAGTTGTTTACTACGGCAACTGATAAAAAATCAAATTTCAAGAGAAAAAATGTTATGCATCAGAAGATTTGGAATAAGTTTAAGGTAGAAATGAAGCAAGAGCAAAATGGATACACTGACCTGATGATGAGCAGACAAAATGAAGAGACAGAAGGGATAAGAAGAATAGATGCTGGGAGGATTTTGAATCCATTTTAATCATTGAAGTCTATGTTGTTGAGATTTTCTTTTTGGGGTTTCCAAGCAGAGATTCAAAGGGATTTTTCCCTATTTCAAAATGTGGGGAAAAATCAGTAATGGAGGGGTTGGGGACACAGGAAAATCAATAATTCAGCCTTCATCAGACATTGTGCACAAAAGTTGGAAAAGAAAATAAAGGTTTAAGGAAGCAAAGGGTAAAGCAAAAGAGGATGTGTGTGCTGCATGTACGCATATTTTAATGATAGGAGATATATATAAAAATAAATAAATAAATAAAAAGTGATTTCTTTGTCAAGAAGAATATGAAATTTGAATAGTGGATCGTGGAATCAAGAATACATGGACCATCCCGCTATTACAAGTATTTCATATCAAGAATATGAAATTTAAATAAACAAAAAGTGATTTCTTCTTCTTGTTGTTGTTCTTCTTATTACAAGTATTTTATTTATACGTCTTTCGTTAAACAGAATGTCCCTTCCTTTTGATTAGACACGGTGTTCAATGTATTTGTTTAAGCTTAATGGTAAATATTTTAAAATATACTATATCAGTAAAAAATTATACTCCATCCATCCCGCTATTTGTGTTCACATTTTATATTATCCATGTTACAAGTTTGACCTAACTTTTTATCGCAATTATAAAAAATATGGTCAAATGAGTTTTTGTTAAATTCCTCTATTCGCATTGTTTTAAATTATATTATACTTCATCCGTCTCATAATATTTTTTACACTTCTACTTTTCACGTTGGTCAATGCACATTTTAAATTATTAATAACTCAAGTTCAGTATAAGTAAAAATTCTAAAAGTTTGAAATTTAAAAACTACATGACGAGACGAATTTAACAAGACCCCACTTGACTATATTTTAATTTGTATAACTATGATAAAACTTTAATTGAAAGTGTGTGTAGTAGCACATTAACAAACGTCAACAACAATATGAGACGAAGGTAGTATAATTTTACTTGTAAACACATTTTTTGTTGTATTAACTAACAAATAAATGTAATAACTTCGTGTACAAATATTTTCGGACAGAGATAATGGGACAAAGGGAGTATAAAATTTATACTTCCTCTATTTTTTTGTTTGCTACGGACCCACTCAGCACGCAGTCCAATGCACATTTAAATCATTAATAACTCAAACTCATACAAGTAAAAATCCTAAAAGTTTGATATTTAAAAACTACAAGATGAGACAAATCTAACAAGATCTCACTTGGCTATATTGTAATTTGTATAACTATGATAAAATTTTAAGTTAAAGTAATTGTGTGAATAGTGTCATATTCCCCAATGTAGCTATCTTTAAAAAACGGAAGAAGTATATATTTAAAACTATATTAAATGAATCTAACAACTAGTTTAACTATGTTTTTTATTTGAGACGTTTTATTTTGGGCGGAGGGAGTATTTTTCTCCTTTTTATATTACTTTCGTATTAATTGTATATAAGACCCGAAAACAGAGGGAGGAGATATGAAAAATTATGTTTTGACCATGTAATAAGAGTGAAAGGAAATGATTTAATTACAAAGAGGGGCATGAAGAAAATGAAATGAAACTATGGGTCCGTTCTGCACGTTGAGCTGTAACTGCGGGTTGTAGCTGCGAGCTACAGCTTTAAGGAGTTGTAGCTGTTGGGAGCTGTAATTATCAGTTTTTGCATAAGTATTCAGTACAAGTAGCTGTAGCTGTCAAAAATTGTAATTTGAAGAGAAAAATTAATTAAATTTGGAAAGTAGCTTCCGAAAGCTCCCAAAAGCTACTTCTTGTAGCTTCTAAAAAGAAGCTTCCAAAAGCTCCCAAAAGCTCCTAAAAGCTAGTGTACAGAACGGGGCTTTCGTTTTAAAATAAAAGCTAAAGCTACCAGAAGCTCCCAAAAACTGCGTGTAGAACAAACCCTATGGGTCTAACATATTGCCTTAGCTTGGTGTTTTTTTTTTTTTTTGGAAGTGTTACATTTCATGATTTCACATAATCCAAAACATATTTTTAATGTTAATATATCAAATCGTATAAAAGTAAATTATAAAAATTAATATTCTAATTAAATCCATTCGATTAGACGAATCCAAAAAGATTTTATTTGCTTATATTTTATCTTATATAACTGTGTTAAAGAGTCGAATCAAAATTAATCAATGAATAATAATTACTATGCAAAGATAATTATGAAAAAATATAGGATATAGTATATAATATAATTATTTTAGTAATTTAACAGATGAGGAGGAACAAAGTGGTGAGGCACATGGAATTGCATGCAAAGCTGAAAAAGGGGACAGAATATATGGGATCACACACTTTATTTTAAATTTCACTTTTTGTTTATTTATTTATTTAGCAAATGGTTTTTAAGAGACCATCTGCCCTTTCGATTTTAGACTACTGCCTAGTTAAGCTGCCCAATATTTATTCGATTACTTTTGAAATTAAATACGAACTAGCAAGGTTAATTAAATACTACTAGATTTTTTCGCCCGCTGCGCATGAGAGATTTTTTTCTAACTTTTAATTAAATAAAATCAAGAATTTTTGAGGCATTTTTATACTTAAAAAAGTGTTTAGGTGCCCCATTTATATCATATATCAGATTTCAAACATCTTAACAACTTCTTAAATTTGTAAAAAAAACAAAAAAAATAATATATTGCATATAAGATAAGGGCAGAGGAACACTGGTAGAGAAACCCTGGTAGCTGTAGTTCTACATGTTCAAGCAACTTATATAAATGTGAAGGATGAGATCCAAATAAACATGTATGGATGTGAGCTCTTTTCGAATACCAAAATATGATAATACATTTCATTACAATTCAGCCTAACTCCAAGCTGAAAAGCTACTGAGGGCAATCAATAATCACCGAACATCAAATAATGTAAGTGAGTCGCTTTGAAGTTAAAAATGTGTATTCCTCTTAATTTCATTTTCGCATGGTGAATGGAACAACTATAGAGCTCAGAACGACCTCTTTTCAATATATCGGGGCAGAGATGCAGCGACACTATATATGAAATTGCAATTCCGGTGGTTGAAATATATAACAAATAAATATATGATGTATTGTGCGGTGAGAGTGTTCACAAAAGATATCGTTCTATTTTTTTTATTAAGATTGAAAACCTTTAGGCATTTTGCTGCTTGTGGTGGAGGTATTTACTCATCCCTCCCTAGTATATAATGTGAAGTCCCTAGTGTTTAAGTGGAATATTTTCTCTATAAATAGGATTTTGTATTTTTTTTTTCTGATTCAAGTTTCAAACCAATGTAACAATGAACTCCTCATTCTCATGCAAAATTAGTATTCCACTTTTTATTAAAATAAATAAATATACACAACATCACCCAAAAGTGTAGAAATCAAGGTAAACATAAGGAGTTAGTTTAAGATCACATACAGAACTGTTATCGTGTAATGGTACTACACTGATGCCCCAGCATGTATTAGTATATAATTTTCCATGCATCCACATGCATCTAAACTTTATAATTCTTCCCAGTTTTCATTTTTAATGGCATATAATTATCCAAAATTCAAGTTTATAGATCATCTTTAAACTTAAGGGCTATCCAATGGCAGTAGATAAATCAATTTCTGGAAAAAAAATATCAATGCAACTCAATCCAGAAAATACAAAAGCCTTAACCATTCAACTCATCTCCATTATATAATTTCCAACCAACACAAAAATGCATACATATTTCTAAAACAACATAGATTGACGACCAAAATTCTCAATTTCCACATACCTCTTCCAAAACAAAATCCCTTGAAGAACCCCAAGACCCATTTCAAAGAATTTTTTTTTTTTTTTTTTTTTGAGGAAAAGATTTTTATTCCATAAGAACCACAAGGGAAGAATACAGCAAAAGTGTTTCAGAAGAGTACCAATAAATATGAACATTCAAGACTAAAGCATTTTACTCAGGAAAATATTTAATTAACCAGACATTCAAGTACCAAATAAAAAATTAATCCCCAAGCACTAAGTCAAAAGAATACAACTTTTGACAGATATAAAGAAGGAAGGAAAAAATAAGAAGAGGATGAGAAATCCATCAAATCATTATTAAGAACAACAATCCGTTAAAAATTAAAAACAATAGTCGTACAATGTAGTCATATATATATGTAAAGAATGTATATAACAAAATGTGCTAGGTCAGTATAAATCATATTAACATTTGAAATTTCATCAATATCCTTCATTATTATACCCACCACCCCCATCTGCCATCACTATAAAATAATTTTTATACTATAGAGTTGTCATCCTTCTATTTAATCTTTCACCTAGTATTATATATGGTGATTTTTTGTGTTTAAAATTTAGGTTTACCAACTCAACTATCGAAGACACAACTAATTTAGAATTTTCTATCCGACTAAAGTTGTTAAATTTTTTTGGGAAAGAGTAAAGTTGTTAAATTTGATTTTTAAATATATATTTTTAATAAAATATTTATATTTATAGTATGATTATTAATAATTAAGAATTTCTTAAAATCTATTTTAAACTCCATTTTTTAACCTAATTAAATTTATTCATTTATATTGTAATATATCAATATTTATTAAAAAATATCTCAGCAAAAAAATATTTATTATATTATATATAGAATCAAATCAAATAATTTGTGGGCAACCCTTCTGTAATACCCGTAAAATAATAACAATATTAATAATTAATAATAAATAATTATTAATAATAAAATAGTAAATAGTAATAAGCAAATAATAAATATGTTTAAAGGGGATCTAGTTCCTATTCCATATAGATGTGGTCAAATAAATCTTACCTTCCCTAGAACTAGAATACGGCTCAATTCAATTAAAATCTAGTTGTGGTATCCGGTATAGATTTGATAGCCAAGTTTTGAGGATCAAATCCCTCTAGTATTGGGAGGCAAAAACCCACCGTTCAACCCTAAAACAAAATCACAAATATTTTCGAGAGGTGGAGACGGCGAGTATAGGTTGGAGTGTGCGCTGCGAAGTGAATTCTTTTCTCTGTCGAGGGACCTTGCAGCCAACTCTCGTCTCTTCTGTCTGGCAATTTCCATCTTCTGGTAAGTCAATCTATAGGTATTAATTATTTAATTATTTCAGTGGAAATTGGTTTCGTAAGTTCTGGCAAGCATGTCCTTTATAAATTGGGAATTCATGGATAGTGAGTGCTATGATTGTATGGACGATTGGCAGTATATAATTCGGGAGTGAGGAGTTTAAATAGGTCCTGTTTTAATTGTTCGCAGTTCATTTTTAAGCCGAATCTCTTCCGGATTGTGTGGGTTTCCAACAAGCAACACTCCTTTTCTTCTTTCCGCCTGATTCCGTTCTGAATTGTAAGTTAATTCATCCTCTCCCTAAATCCTTTGTTCCCTGAACAAGTCAAATGGTCTTTGAAGTTGCCTGGTTATGTCGCACCCGCATGGATTTTTAGTTCAATTATAAATGTTCTTACTATAATATGGAATGCAACCTGTGGTTCTTTGCTTGAAGGTTCCGAAGGCTGTATAATACTTATGTATCTATATATATTATATGTATGATGTATCATTGTCCGTGCCTTGTCAAACTTGTAGGGAAGACCCCAAATTTTAGTTGATGAATCCTGCTATCGTCTTTCCTTTAACTACACTTCACTGCTAGACGATTTTTTTTTTTTTAATGAATTGAAGTAATCATTAAGTGCATATAAACAATGGTTTAGATGTCAGGGGAGCAAGATTCCAAGTTAGAATTTTCTTCCTCTGCCGACATGATTTCAGTATGTGGTTCGTATAAGTTGTTGTAGTGGAGTATGGAAAATTATCTCTTTCAAAATTCCATTGGCTGCTGCTTGCTTTTATTAAAATACCGAAGCTACAGTTTTGCTTAAACATGGTTATTTTGTTATGTGCGGTTAGTTAGTGTTGACGAGTTGATGCTTATGTGGTTTATGCGGATTGTGCGGTTGAGGGGCAGGACCGTGACGGGTCTCTAGCGACGTAACTCGCCCCCTCTGTCAAAATTAATTAAATCCAGGTTGTTACCGTACCGTACCGAAATTTTCGGTATGGATAAAAATCATACCGATACCGATACCGGATATTTCGGTATACCGAAAATCGGTATACCGAAAATTTCGGTATCCTTTGTATATACCCCGTTACCAAACCGAAAATTATGGCATACCGAATTTTTCAATTTTTACCGAAAAATATCGAAAATTTTGCCTACCAAAAATCGTTAAATACTGTTAAAATCAATATACCAAACCATACCGGAAAAAAAAGCAATTCTCATACCCAAAAAAAATTACAGATCCACAATAACCACAAACAGAATGAGAAAAAGGAATATCGGCCGCACATGAACAAACATATCCACAATTCGAAAAAACCCAAACATCATCGAAAACTTCTTCAATTAACAATAGCAGCAACAAAAATAAAGGGAGACTAACTAACTAACGCAAAGAGTAGAGATGCACAAGCAACGGCGCCCGACGGATTTGGAACTTGGAAGAATGGAGAATCTATGGAAGAGTGTGATAGCACCAAACTACTTCCTTAATCTACAGGTAGACCATTCTCTTCCTCCGATGGAAGAGAATATTCCTCCGATGGAAGAGAATCACGGATGTGAATAGCTATTGGTAAAACCTCCGATGCCAAACTGCTTTGGCCTTTTCTCGTAGAGCGGGTTCACCGCTCTCTGCCTTCTTCTTGTTGAGTCATAGTGCAAGCTGCAGTAGCACCAAGTGGAAAACACAGGGAGGGGCGGAGCATTTTGATTTTTGGGGCACAAACTAGGGCACGAATTTGAGTATTGCTGTGTTGGTTTGGAGTTTGGACTGCTTAAGATTGGGCTTGGGCCTTTAAGTTTGGACACTTGACTGATGATTGGCAAAATATTAAAAATTTAAAAATAATATTAAAATTAATATTTCGGTATAACGGTATACCGAAATACCGAAAATTCCGAAATCCCATACCGTTACTGTAATACCATAGAAATTGCCCGATATATATGTATGAATATATATATTTTGATCAATTCACTAAGTAGATTTTTAATCAAATCTATATATATTTATATGTTCAAATATGTGCTTAAAGATTAGTATATTATTTTCTACAAAACATACTTTGAAAAAAATTATATATATTTGTCTTTTCAAATAAATATATAAGTATATGGTTCATAGAATATTTTAAATCCATATACAAGTTTATATACACATATATACCTTGGTCTTGAAATAATCTTTCCAAACATGTACACATGTATATACATGTATATATTTACATGTTTAAATTATAATGAGAATTATCTATTTTCTATATATCCTTGATTAATCATTCTACCCATATTTTTTTTATGAATTATTCTAGAATGCCATAATATAATTGGGAATAATTTGACTATGGTTTGAAATTGTAGGGTGGAATATTAATCATATCTTGTCATTTTCAAATAAAGAATATATTCCTTTTTGAACTACGTAATGACTTGATCCCTTCACAGGGTACGTAGGCAACTTGGAAATTTCAATTCTGGGTTCAGTCGAATAATATCAAACAACAAAACACAATGACACAACCACAATCAATCAATCGGTCAATAAGTCGCGCAACTTCGGGGACGAAGTTGATTCTTAAGGAGGGTAGATTGTAATACCATAGAAATTGCCCGATATATATGTATGAATATATATATTTTGATCAATTCACTAAGTAGATTTTTAATCAAATCTATATATATTTATATGTTCAAATATGTGCTTAAAGATTAGTATATTATTTTCTACAAAACATACTTTGAAAAAAATTATATATATTTGTCTTTTCAAATAAATATATAAGTATATGGTTCATAGAATATTTTAAATCCATATACAAGTTTATATACACATATATACCTTGGTCTTGAAATAATCTTTCCAAACATGTACACATGTATATACATGTATATATTTACATGTTTAAATTATAATGAGAATTATCTATTTTCTATATATCCTTGATTAATCATTCTACCCATATTTTTTTTATGAATTATTCTAGAATGCCATAATATAATTGGGAATAATTTGACTATGGTTTGAAATTGTAGGGTGGAATATTAATCATATCTTGTCATTTTCAAATAAAGAATATATTCCTTTTTGAAGCTATGTATGACTTACAAGATCACAAAAATTCCCACATTATGATTTTTTTTAAGATAAGAATCTTAATATATATATATATAAAAAAAAAAATTTAAAAAAAAAAAAAAAAAAAAAAAAAAAAAAAAAAAAGTTACTGTAGCATGCTACTGTAGCACGCTACTGTAGCATGCTACTGTAGCAGTCGGGATTTATGTGTTTTTGGGACTTTTTGCCATTTTTTGGGTCCCAAAGGTGGGAATCTTGATCTATCACGGGTGTGGCATCTTTTTGGATGTTATGTAATCAATCCCATCCCCATTCTCAGCCATTTTCATCAATCATTCACCCCAAACTCTCCAAAAACTTTCCCAAAAGCCAAACACTCTTCCGACGAACTTCCGGCGACTTTCCGACGAGTTTCCGGCAATCAAATCCAACCAAGGTAGGGTGTAGATCAAGGATTTGCAAGCATTGGATTGTTGGTAAGGTGTAAATCAAGTTTACTTATTGCTTTAAGATCATAATCAACCTTCTAACTTACGGATCTTTACTTGCAAAACACGTTCGTAGCCAAAGGAGAAGAAGAACGTGTTGCGTAGATCCGTTCGTGGCGATTTTGGACAAATCGATCAACTCTAGAACGTTCAAGAACTCACTCACTGTAAGTTAATAACTTACATATCAATATGGGTGGTTTAAAGACATCCGAAACATTGGATCTTAAACGAAACGTTGAAATCAAACCTAAAAACCCCAATCTACGTATTTTCTGAAATCCGACCAAAACTCTTACTTCGAGCGTTCAAACCTGAAAACTCAAAACTAAGATTTTGATCCTAAGATCTTAAGCTATATTGTGTAAAAATTTCAGAGATTTTCATCAAGTTTTGATACCCCAAATCAAGTCGGACATATTCTGCGTTTTAAAAAAATTTTCAAAAGTTGACAGATTTCATAACCGAACTTGATGAGCTTATTTCTATCATTTCTAGTCCAAACCAATCTTCATGATCTAAACAAAAGTTGTAGATCTATGAGTCTTGAATACCTCTATAAAATTTCATGCACTTTCATTAAGATTTGCTATCCCAAACCGCGTCGAACATATTCTGTGGTGCATGAACCTTTCGGAAACTGAGACAGATTTTAAGACCGAACTTAGTAGATTAATCTGACTTAATCCGTGATGAATTTGCATAATTTGCCTCTAATAAAACTTGTTTATTTTGGTGTCTTTTAAGTGCCTGTAAATTTTCAGAATTTTTGGAGTTCATTTGACATGTTAAAAAGTCAAATCTTTGACAGATGTCAAACCTGAATCCTGACAGCTTTTTGTTTGTGTAGAAAACTTGATTTTTGACATGCTTCCCATCATTTTTCCCAAAAACTCAAAACATGAAAGTTGCTCATTGGGATGTATTTGAGCTACTGTGAAAATTTCAGATTAATCGCCTAAGAAATGGATTTTTAAACTGAAAAGGCGTAAACTGTGACATCGATCGGTTTTAAACTTGTGAAATTTTGAAATCTCTAAACAACGATCGAAATCTTGTGATACGATAAAGTTGTATTTTTGGAAATCCCGTTACACTAAAGTTGAAACGATATCGGTTTCATTGGGGGGTGAGTGCTCTGCAGGGTGCCCTCCTAATTATTCATTTTGTGCCTAAACGGCAATGATGATTACGCGCGAAAGATTGCCAAAATGGCATCTTATATTTTTGGGCCTATCCTCTCGGGTGTATCCGTATGGGTTACTCGAGGCTTGACGGAGCGGTACTGGATATGGCGTATTTGGTCACAAGAGACCAACGGCCTACCCTCTCGAGTGTATCCGTATGGGTTACTCGAGGCTCGACGGAGTGGTACTGGGTATGGCGAATCGGCTGCGGCCGCCGGAATACCGGCTAAATGAGATGATACTTATGAAATTGGCTGAGGCCGCCGGAGCACCGGCTAAATGATATTATTGATATTGGCTGCGGCCGCCGGATCACCGGCTAAATGATATATATTGTTGAGATGATGGCGTAACGGGAAATATATATTAAAAAGCTCAGATTTTATGAAATTGGCTGCGGCCGCCGGATTGCCGGCTAAATTAAATATTGTTGTGATGGTGGCGAATCGGGGTGAATTTTTAAAAGCTCAAATTTTTATTTACTTACTTACGGCATTATTCATGTTTTTAAATCATGTCTTAAATAATTGCCCATGCTTAAGTTTTAAATTATGAAATTAAATGTGTCTTTAAAGTATGCAATTATAATCACATTTTTTTATAAAATGTTTTTATGCATGGCAAAAAGTTTTATCTTAATTATTAAAAATCTAACCCCTTTATTGCTATGTAAGGATTGACTTACTCAGTATTTTATAATACTGATAAAAACCGTTGTTCATTTTTTTTTCTGTTACAGAGTACGGAGCATGATCACTCATTGGGGGATCATTTTGGACACTTAATTATTTATTTTACGTGACTTGCATGAACGGGTCTGTTTAACCCGTGGTTTGGCCATGTCGGCCCTATATTTTAAATTCCGCTGCATACACTTTACTTCCGCTGCGTACTTTATATTCTCGATGCAACTCTGATGTAGTATTTTTAAATTACTTATGAATGGGCTGTTTGAACGTATTAAATTCTGAAAAACCATAGCCTTGCATCTCTTTAGTGAGCTCGGAGAAACCGTGTCTTGCTAGGGAGGTGTGGCGGTGGCATCCCGGCCTGGGTTACCAAAACCGGGGTGTTACAGTTACCGTACCGATTTTTTCGGTATACCTAAATTACGATATACCTAAATTTCGGCATACCTAAATTTCGGTATTTTTCGATAATTTTCGGTACGATAAGCTCGGTATACCGAGTTTTCGGTAATTTTTGCCACCCCTAGTCTAACCCCTAGTCTCGCCTGTGGGCTTAGGCTAGGGCACCGGTGCTATAGGTTTAGACATCATTAAGGAGTATCGAGTACTCTATGCGGTAATATGCGGTTAAATACGTGTCCTCGTCAATACTAACTCACCACCATGTTGTCTCTTGCCATGCGGTTCTTTTAAACTTAATCAATTATGTTTTTTTAAAAAATTTATTGTCTTATGGGAATATGAGTTGACTTACCAGTTTATACTTGAGTTGTGCGTGTGTTTTTCTTTCCTCTTTTCAGGACTCGGAAGTGAGTAATCATGAGCATTGCACGCATTGGGAGAAGGGACTTTGAGACTTTATTTTGAGCAAATAATATCTACATATATATTTAAAATAATCTTTTCAATTCATGATATCTTTTGCACAATTACTTTTGAAACTATTATGGATAATAAAAGTTATGCTTTTCTTATTAGAGCCTTAGCATTTCTTGGTTGATTTGTGTGTTATGGTATTTTATCCAAGAGATGTGGCGGTAGCATCCCCTTAAATTTGGTGTTTTGAGTATCTGCAGAAAAGGATTCATCTTTGACAATGCGATGAAATTTACACTGTATCGCTCGATGGTATATCACAATTAAGGTGCAGAAGCAAGCTCACTTTGAGAACTGAAATTACTGAAGCAGCCTTAGATCATTTGCAATCTGTCATTTTTCCTCCTTTGTGGCTGGGGCAGAGCAGCTTTGACAGAGAGTTTTGATACGGATGAAAGTTAAAGAGTATACGGTCTTATTTTTACTGGTATTCCCTGTGGCCTGTTTTCCATGTATTTATGAGATTTTGAATTTTTGTTTTGCTGTAAGTGTAATGTTGGGAGAGTAATATTGGGTACCTAAGACTGTCGCTTGTGGACTGAGAGGCGGTTTGTGAAGATGTAATTTGTTTTAATAAAATATCTTTTCTCCTCAAAAAAAAAAAAAAAAAAATTTGGTGTTTTGAGATTGGGGGGTGTTACACCTTCAATGTCCATCAGATACTCGAGGTATTAGTTTTGGTGCCAATGTGGCTTGGGAATACCTGGTAAACGTCAAAAAAATAATTTGTATTTTATAGCTTTAATTAATTTATACTTTTTTTAAATGTATAGAAAGATTTTTTCAGGATTTTCTTATATTAATAGATTGATTTGTTTTCTAAATATAGATGTTGATAGCGTGAAAGATGATTTAAAAATTAGTTAGCGCCTACGCGTGGATGATGTGTTTCTATTCTAGCCATTGATTGTACAAGGATGATACAATTACTATTAACACTTAGAAATTAAAAATGATAAGTTATATTTGAAAAGAACATTATAGTCTACACATGTATTCTAATATTTCAGAATCAACATTTAGTAATTAAATAATATAAAATTAAGTACTCCCTTCGTCTCATTATTTATGTCTCATTTCCCTTTTTGATCCATCCCAATACTTTTGTCTCATTTATATTATAGAAAATCATTAAATATTAACACCCACCTATTCACATCACATTAATAAATAAATATACTAAAATTTTAATTACACTATCATTAATAAATTTCAACTCACAATCATCACATCATACATAAATAAATCAATTAAATATTCAAACATATTATAATCACATTACATAAATTACTAATTTACTCTTACTTTAAATATTAATCTATCCTTACATTAATTATTAATTATCCCTACATAAAATATTGTGCCCAAAATTTTTGGGCCAATTCTAGTGGGACGGAGGGAGTACTTTATTGTTTTTTCCATAAGTGACACAAAAGCGGCATAAACTCTTATTTCGCGACAACTCCACACATGCTAATTTTCTAATATATATATATATATATATATATATATATTAAAGCATTAGTGAACAACCCATCCTACATTTAATGTGGTGTCTTCATTTTAAATTTCTATTCTTTTTATAAATTTTTGCATTTTTAATTTATCAATTTTAGATTTTCACATTTATTTATTTATTTATTATAGATTTTCAGTTTTTGAAATATATGAAATTCCTACAATATTCACTTTTAAAAAGATTTGAAAGATTTGAATTTGAAATTTTGCATATCTTATTTCATCTATATTATTTTAATTTACTAATTTTAGATTTTCGTATTTATTTATTTATTCATTATAGATTTATTTATTCACTTTTAAAAAGATTTGAAAGATGAAATTTTTCATTTTTTATTTTATCAATGTTGGAGTTTATTTATTTGCATTTTTTTATTTTATCTATTTTAGATTTTATTATTTTGCATTTTTTATTTTATTTATTTTAAATTTTATTGCTGCATTTTGTATTTATTTATTGATTTTCAGTTTTACACCATAGAATTCTTATGACGAGGTTTTGTATGGTGAATAATGTAATCAAAATGTACATTGCAAGTCAGATTTATTTATACATGTTAAATATATATTAATGTATATATGGAAATCCCAATTTTTAGTTTTTAGAAGATATTTAATTTTCAATTTATATGGCGTTTCCACAATTTTCTGTTTTTTTAAAAAAATGGAAGTTCAAATTTAAATGGAATTTGCAGTGTATATATGGAATTTATATTATTAAAAGATACATTAATGACTATATAAAAATATTTGTATATGTTAATTAATGTATATATATATATGCCATGTTTTCACAAAAATATGTCACTTCACTTAAAAGTAATATACAATTATATAGTTGTGAATAGATCCATCAGTAAATAAAATAAATAAAGAAGTAAAATTTAATTTTTTTTAATCTACTCCCTATGTCCCATTATTTCTGTCTCAAAACTTTTGGACACGCCGTCCAATAAATTTGTTTAACATTTAATATAAAAAAATGTACATATGTAAAAATTATGTAAAATATATATATTCTAAAACTACATGATTAGAAAATCTAACAAGACCGAATTTGACTATATTTTTATCGTGTATAATTGCGATAACATTATGTCAAAATTGATCAATAAACAATGTTAAAAAGTCAAAATGAGATACTTTGAGTGCGACGGAGGGAATATTTTTTAAGAAATACTCCATCCGTTTTATAATAAGTATAACACTAGGAAATGACACAAGATTTAAGGTAAGTTAATAAAATTTATTTAGTTGAAGTAATTAAATAAATAAAATAAGTCACATTTGACTTTGTTCCTTTTGAGTTTTATTTTAATGAACATAAAGAATATTAATAATTTAAGTATAATTGATAAAAATTATTAATCCTCAAAATATTTCAAATATGGTAATGTAACACTTAATTCCAAACACCCAAAAAGGAAAAGTGTGACACTTAAAAAATGGATGATGTAATTCATTAATTTATATTTTAACAGATTTGCAATTAATGAAAAACAAATATAAATCTAGCTTTGTTAGAAAATTATGATTGTGAATGATCAAAGTAAGTTTATGTTGAAAGACTAATTGTAGCAAATTCTATAAGTTTGAAAATTTTCTCTCGAATGTCAGTACTTAATAAAGTTTCAACGTCTGAAGCAAATAATCTATTGACACTAGAAGAGACATATTATAAAAAGAAAAAATGAAAGCGGATCATGCTAATATTACCTTTGTTGATCGATGATGAGAATAATGTTTATAATAAAATAATGTCTGTATTTGATAGTCATGGGTGTTAATTAATTTTTCTTTACGTGGTGGAACTGACAAGACATTTATCGATAATTTATCTAAAAAATATTATGTTTACCCTTCATGGTAGATGTAATATTGTGCTGTCTGTAGCATCCAATGGAATAGCACCGTTACTCATTCCAAGAGGTAGGACTGCACATTCTAGATTTGTTATTCCACTAGATTGTGACGAGAATTCTTCCTGCAAAAAACTTACCTCAAAAAATTATTTAACCTCTCAAGAAAATTATTTTACCTCTCTTCTCATTAAAACAAAGATCAATATTTGGGATGAAAATTCTTGATTGGTAGAATGATTATGAGCCCGTCTGAATTAACCAAATTCTCCATTCAATTTCAGAGGAAAAAATTTCACTCGCAGTTTGTTTTACTATGACTATAAAAAAGAAAACAAAAAAAAGTAGATGTCAACCTTTAAAGGTTAGACTATATCTTCAAAAATCAATTTTTACCCATGTAATGTGATATGTTGCATTATCTCGTGTCACTGTAAAGAGGGAACTCGATGTACTAATATATAATTAACATGGATTAACTTAAGATACTACAAGAAATTTTATTTTCAATGAAAATTATATATGGGAAAAATTTGCACAATGAATACTTTATGTACGTGATCATAATTGGTAAAACTGGTATTAATCTTGAAGATACAATTATATGTGACATTTCCAAATGATAATTTTATAAACTCTACGAGAGATTCTATAGCGGCAATTGTTGAGAGTACTTATACAAATATAAACTGCACCACTTCAAATCCAAACATTTTTAACTATAGATTAACCCTACCAATGAGATTATTGCTACAATCAATAATTACATCATGGAACGTATGTCTGCAAATGAAAATGTATATACATATCAGTTTTAACAGTATTTGTCAAAATGGCGAAAGCATAGATAATGCCAATGAATTATTTTCACTGGAATATCTAGACAGATCAATTGTTCTGGATTACTGAATCATGAAATATAGTTGAATCAGGGTTCCATAGTCATGCTTCTTAGGAATATATATCCATCAAATAAATTATATAATGGAAGTACATTTATAGTAACCAAGATGCGGAACAAGATAGTTGATGTTAAACTAATTTTCGGGAAACCATGAAAGTAGAAAATTCTTGATTGGTAAAATGTTTATGAGTCTATTTGATTTAACCAAATTTTTTATTCGACTGGAGATGAGAAAATTCTCTCTCACAGTTTGTTTTGCTATAATTATAAACAAAAGTCAATGTCAATCTAAAGAATGTCGGATTTTATCTCCCAAAACCAATTTTTGGCCATGAACAGTTATGCTGTAATATTTCATGTCACTAGCAAGATGTGGCTAAAAGTATTAATATGCAATTTAGAATGATTAACTCAAGATACCACAAGAATTGTTGTTTACAATGAAATTTATATATGGCAGAAAATTTGCAAAATGGATAGTTGATGTAGGTGATGGTAAAGCAGGTATTGATTTTTGAGATGTACAATTAGATGTGACATTTCGGATGATATTTTTATAAACTCTACGGGTGATCCTATAGCAGTAATTTTTAAAGTACATATACAAATATAAACTGCACCACTTCAAATTCAGACATTTTAAAAGACAGTGTTATATTAGCCCCTATCATGAGATTTTCACCAATGAAATTTTCAGCAATTTGTTGTGAAAATTTTCATATTACGCTTCATACTTATTTTTAAATTTTACTTTATCTTCATTTAAATTTCAAATCAAATAAAAATATTATTTTAATAGTTATTTTTATTGATCTGTTAGATTTGTACTGGACAAGCCACAGAAGCTAAAGAATACAGTATAATATGATTTATTTGTTAGTTTTAAAAATAATTAAATTATATTATTATCATATACATCCTCTTTTGAATGTATAAAAAATCATTACACATTTTTCATTACTCAAAATATAAGTTATTATTGCTTTATATAATATAAGTATATATATTATATAAAATATTAAGTTATGTCCGTCGAGTTTCGACGGGTTATTTACTAGTTGTAATATAATTAGAATAATCTTTACTACCCTGTTTCGGTATTTTTGTTACAGATAATTTTTTGGCATTATTCACTGGTACAGATGAATCTTAGAAAAATATTTTTTATAATTTAATTCAAGATTTATTATATAAATATAGATGGGTTATAATAAAATTTAATAAATAATATTATATATAAGTTAATGAATTTATAATATATAATTTTAATAATATATTTACAAAATATAAACTATAATAGTATAATTAAATTTGTTTTGAATTTATATCTTTTTAAAATACATAGAAAGATATCGTTTTAAAATACACAGAAAGATTTTCTCAAGATTTCTTTATATTAATAATATTTATTTTCTAAATATAGAGGAAATCTTAAAAAGATATTTTTAAGAAGATTTAAAATAGATTAAATTTAATTCAAGATTTATTATATAAATAGATGCCACATGTCATCTGGTATTTTTTAGAGGATGATGTGGCATTTATGATGCGTTGTGATAATAACTGTAAATGTGTTTGATCATGTTTTATAATGATTTACAGATATAACATTGATTTAATATTCTTTTAATAAGAATAAAGATAAAATATAAAATACAATAAGGGCAATACAGTCTGCACATGCCAAAAAGTATTCAGAATTTATTATATAGATAGATTATGTTTTAGCTAAGTAGTAACTTGGCTTGGCATCACTTAATTATATAATTGTAATACCCGCGAATTTGTTCATAAGGTCACAAGCAACCTTAGTATGATACGCAACTTCGAGGATGAAGTTGATTCTTAAGCGGGGTGGATTGTAATACCCCATAATTCCATATTTAAAAATGTATTATTACTATTGCTTATTTTCCTTTTATCAATATTATAATTATTATTCTACCTATAAGTTATTTTAAATAGATGATTGTGTTATCATAATAATATTAATCCAATTTATTGCCAATAGTTTTAATATTCAAATTTATAATCAATTATAGACCACTATATATATTGCTAAATTTATTTTATATGACCACTCGTCCCATTACTTGATAATATTCCAATTGGTTTCAATTCCTACTACTCTCATCTTCTTCTTCTTCTTCTTCTTCTTCTTCTTATTATTATTGTTATTATTATTATTATTATTATTATTATTATTATTATTATTATTATTATTATTATTATTATTATTATTACTACTAGTTATGTATGAGCATTAGATATTTGCATTGAAATTTCCATAAAGTTTAGAGTGGGGGGCGTGAGTATATGGAATAAGTAAGGGGATAATTGTATTAGATATATTTAACTTAAATACACATATGAGATGTAACGCAAAAGAAAATACACATATGAGATCGGATAACACTTGACAGCTACCCCTTGACATCACCATAAGATTTAATACCCATTTATTAGCTGTAACCTTCCCAATTTCTAAGAAACGTGTGTCTACATTTAGTAATGATTAATCTATCATTAAGGTGGTCATTACAGCCCTTCCCCCTCTATTATCCCTACTAAATTCAATCCTTTTACATCCAATCGATCATTTGAGCGAGATAGCCGAAATCATAATGTTAGGAGTTGGATTTCCTTTAGTGTTCTTCAACACAGACTTTAAGTTCAACTCCAGCCTTCGTCCCTGTTCACCAACTATGCAAAATTTCATAACATCCAACCCTCAATCCATGAAAAATCATTAACCACAAGAAGATTTCCTTAAATTGTTCAGTTGACAGCAACTTTGAAGACAGTGAGTTTTGTGTGAGCTCATGGACGTGTAACAGACCATTCCTTCAAATCCCTTCACTTTTAATCTCTGCTGTAGTAAGTATACTTTGTTTTGATCTCATTTCCATGGCCTCAATTCGATTTCTCAAGGTTTAAGGATTGATTCTTCGAACATTGCATAAGGTTACAACAAATCTGCGTATTGGGGTTTTGTGGACTAATTTTATCCATTGAAGCCTTCAAATTCGAAATCCCTCATCTCTAAATCTTGATACAGTAAGTGGAGTTCATTTAGATGTAATTTCTATGGCCCTGAAGTCCAAAAATCTGATTAGAAACTGAATTCTTAATCTATTGTTCCAGTTGCAGCGAGTCGGGGGTGTTGCTGAGTTCGTAGGACTTTTGCTCTAATCCGTAGGATCTCAAATTCGAATCCACCAATCCCAATCACTTCTAATGTAAGTTAGTATTGTGCATTTCAAGTTTTAGGGGTTTTGGTGGAGAATCCATCAAGTTCTTATTCGATTTCTATCCTATGCCAAATCTGCCGTCTAGGGTTTTCATCCGAGTAGTTTTGTTATTCTGCGTTTTCATTTAGATCCGTTCATTTTTGGGAAATCCTTTCTAAATGAAAAATGTTCCTAACATCTTGAATATGCTCTCTGTAAATTTTCATAATTTTTGAACATGATTTGGGCGATGAAAACGGATCTGGTTTTCTGAGTTTTTTTTCTGCTGCCAGTTTGGTGTTCTTGTGTAGTCAGTTTTTGTTGTCCGTATTGCTCCTACCTATGGTCGTTTCCAATAGTTGATGTCTTCATGAAAGTTGTTCTTTTATGTGTCTAGATCATCTCTGTAAAATTTCATAATTTTTGGAGTACGTTTGGAATTGTTATGAATTTTTAAAGAGACTGTGGTCGAATGAACAGTAGGATTTACACTCTTCGGAAAAGATGGATCTGAAATCATTTTTTTAGGTCACTTAGAGTCCGATTTTGAAGAAGCCTATTTCCATGAAAAATGTTCATTTGGGTGTGTTCTAGCTCCTGTAAAAATTTCGGAATTTTTGAAAATGATTTGCTAAGTTTCCATATGCGATTTCTGAAACTGCCCAAAGGACTATTTTTGTCGGTAATTCGTACTTGTGTATTTTGATGATCTATGAGTCGAATGACTCTCATTTTTGGAAATATGTGAAATATGGACATGTGTGATTTTGTAAAGTGTAAAAGTATGGTTTTGAAACTTTGTAAGTTTTGATCGAGTGGCATGCCCAATGTTTTAGAGGGTAAGTGCACTTGGCGTGAGCTCGTTGGGCCGCCCCCTCTTTTTGTTGCCAAAATGGCGCAAATGATATTATGGTTTCGTGTTAGTAAGAGTCTATACTCCTAGATGTATCCGTATGGGTTATCTAGGGCTCCAGAGCGGTCTGTATAGGGTCACTGCTTTCACATCCCTCGTGGGTACGAGTCCCAGAGCTGGGTTGATTCGAAAGGGGATGGGCCTAGAATCGTTATTATCGCCGGCTTGTGGACATAAGCGCCCAAGCGGATGTTGATCTGAAAAGGCTTTGGCCCAGGATCGTTGATACCGACGGCTTGTGGACATAAGCGCCCAAGCGGGTAATTTGGATGTCCTCGATCAAAACAAACAATGGTAAAATAACGTGTTTGAGCTCTTGCGGGTTTGATTCCCCAAGAATGGTTAATCTCGATCAAAATGAACATTGGTAATTAAGCGTGTGGTAAAGTGTAAAAATTTTCGTGAATTTTTTTTACTCGCTTATTTAAAAAAAATTAATTCCTATCTTTTAATTACTCTTCTAAAAACTTTAAAATTAGCTATGCTATATATTAACTTACTCAGTACCGTTGTACTGATAGATATCTTGTCTCTATTTTTTTCAGATGTTGAAGATTAGCGCATGGCATTTATCATTTGGGATGGGAATTTCCGAAGACTTGTCGCACTTATTTTTTTTTAAATTCTTTTACGAATTCTGAACTCATGTTTGGCCGTGTTTGGCCCTTACTGAGCTTCCGCACTGTTTTTAAATTATGCATGTTAGACTTAACTCTGATTTAAACCTTCGGGCACTGTTTGAATGATTTTAATTTATTTTTCTAAAGTATTGATACAAATTAGCCTTAGCATCTTCTCAAGTGAGCTCGAAATGGTTCGTGTCTTGCTTGGGGAGGTGTGGCGGTGGCATTCCGGCCTGGGTTATCAAATCCGGGGTGTTACAATAATTCTATACAGGACAGCACAAGAAGGATGAATTTACATTTAGTATTGAGCAAAAAAAAAAAAAATTACATTTAGCAGGGGTGAGTAAAATATTCGAATCGATTTCCAGAATCATTGAGTTGAATCAAAATCGAACCGAATTTCTAGTTAAGTAATGACTCTGATTCAAATACAAATACTTCATTTTAGTATTTGACCACTTCAAATATAAATACAAATACTTTAATATTTTCCCTGATCAACCAAATCGAAATAGAAAACTACAAGGAGACTATATTAAATTTTTGCCCCTAACAACACTCATTACTGAAATAGATCAATACTACACAAGGATTTGTTATTGATTTTTTAGCCCAAATAATTATTCTTGTAGTGACCTAAATTGATTATCAAGTCAAAATCAGAATGATGATCGATATAGTGGCATGTTTTAATATCACCACAAGAAGTTTCGGTAGCTAAATCCAATAGTTAAAGAATTTGGTAGTTATATAAATTTTTTCTTATAGAGTAAAGCCTCACCAGTTAAAAATTAAAGAAATGAAAAGGTGATTATACATTTTTATCGGAGTGGACAAAATATCAAACCAATTTGCTTAACTGTTGAATCAATCGAAACGAACTTCCGGTTAACGAAGACTCAGGTGCAAATACAAATACTCAATTTAAGTATTTGTCCAGTTCAAATACAAATAAAAATATATGAAAAAATTCAGATTAACCGAACCATGCCCACCCCTACTTTTTTGGCTCTTTCTAACCTGAGATTACAGTTTACTCGGCAGATTAATCCAAATAGAGGAAATTTAGGCTCCACAAGGAGCGCCTTGTAATACCCGAGAATTTTGCAACATAAATAAATAAATAAATAAAATAAATAAATAAATAAACATGATAAATAGATAAAGAATCACAAGGGATGCGAAATGGAATTTAAATTAAAAAGGAATCAAAATTCCGAGAACCCGGGAAGCCGAAGACAATTTAATCAAATAAATGGTTACCCAGAAACACAACACCGATGGACTCAATAACTCGAGTCCAAATGTAAATTTAGAACCGAATAAAAAAACGATAGGAAATAGGAGCCCGAAGATACCCCGGAAATCGGACTCCGAGAGCATAGAGGGATAGAAGTCCGAAAGAGAGGAGGAAAAGCGCGACGGATCGCTGATGCACCCTGTGAAACCACATTTAAATAAGCTTGATAAAATGAACCTAAATTGCATGCATGAGATCCTATTTTACTGCTTTTTAGTGTATATTTCTTGTGGTTTGTAAATATTAATAAGACTGATTAAATTGAGCTTATTTGAGCTCAATTTACCTTGTTTTATGCTTTTTAATAAGACTTTGGCAATTCTAAGACATTGCAATGATGTTTCAGGCATTAAAATGAAGAAAGACGATGTTCGGAGAACAAAAGATGTCAAGTTCGGATTTTTCAACACTGGACTGTGCCCAGAATGCGCCGCATAGGCATGTCGGCGCCCAAATCGAGCCCTGAGCGCCACATCAGGCGCCGCATCAACACTTGGGAAAATTTCGGATGGAAAAAGCTTCAGGATGCGCCGCATAAGCTGGGTGGCGCCTAAAGTGGTCTCCGAGCGCCGAAAAATGCGCCGCACACAGAAATTTGGAAAATCGTCGTTATGCGCCGCAGCTTCTTGGTGGCGCCTAAAACCTCTTCCGAGCGCCACATTAGGCGCCACAGTCGCGGTTGAGCAGTTTCTTAACCTCCCGAACTCGGTTTTAAACAACGTTTTCTTCATTTCTTCGACAGACAGACTCACATTTTCGAACAAAAACACTCTGTAAACATCTGCTAATGGGAGAAGAAGGCCAGAAACACAAAATCATGCCGGAGGAATGCATCAAGGACGCTGTTCTGGGCGTGTTCTTCCTATTCTAGGTGTTGCCTTTCTTTTTCTTGCATTGTAATGAATTGAAATTGCCTCTAAATGTAATCTGCTATCATGTTCTTAATTTGTAGACGGATTTCTGTATTGTTCGTGTTAGAAGTATTCTAGAACGGGAGTTCAGAATCACTTTGAAGTACGAACCTATCTTTTATGGAAGCAATAATATGTCGATGTTTAATTCTGTAATCTAGATTAATCTGTTTTAATTGTTAGAATATGGATTAGAATCATGTACTGTCTACCAAAATTTGATCGATTATTAAGATTGGATGAAAATCTTGAATCTGCTATTTTATTTGTTTAATCTGAACTGATCGATTAATCTGCTATCATATTAAAATCTGCCTAATCTGGTTTAAGCGCCATTCTGCCTGAACTGTAGAAGTGAAAATTTCATGTTTAGGTGCAATCTGCTTTTAATCGATTAAGATGGATAAATCTGCTATTCTGCTAGAATCTGTATTATCTATTTTTAGTAATTTGGCATTAATTCTAATCTGTCTGCATTTTAATATTATTTAATAAATCCAGTTTACCGTATTTTATTATTATTTTACCATAATTGTTAGATTATTTACACTGTTTTGCATAATTTAAATGTTAGAATCTAATTCCATAAATTCTGCTTTGCGAAATCGGGAGATAAAAAGTAGAATTAATATTTTAGTACCGGAATTGGGAATAAATTACATTAAAAATGGATTCTGGCATGTGCACAATGATTTGGGAAATGAAAAGTGCCTATTAATTGCTATAGGAAAATTTGTATGCTTGGGAAGGACTCAAATTTAGGCCTAGAATAATGATTGCAAAATGTTAGATAATCTAATCAGCTTCCATGAAGTCCGTTTAAGCATAACTTGGAATTTTTAGTAGATTATTATATTTTTAATCTTTATAAAAATATTTAAATTTTTAAGAAATTGATTTTTAGAACATTGGGAAATGTCAAATCATAATACAATTTCTATTTTATAATAAAGATGGCAATATTTAAAATATTACAATCAACTCCCATTAGTATTTTTATCAATTAAAACTTTAATTTGCTTTATTCTAATTTAATGTCATTGTTTTTAATTTAAATCACCATTAGAATTAAACAAATCCTTTTCAAAATATAAAATATATTAAATAAACTTAAAACAATTAAAATATTCTCCAGAATGAATTAATATTCTGAATTCCCTTGGGTTCGACCCGGTATTCACCGGTTTGTATTACTTGATGACAACCATCCGCTTGTGGTAAAATATGAGTAGTGAAAATCACCCATCAAGTTTTTGGCGCCGTTGCCGGGGAATTTGTTGTGAATTTTTAATTGTTTTTAGTTTATTAATTTAAATCTATTAAGTTAAATATTAATTTAACTGTTACTTATTTTATTTTATTTTATTTTATACTTGCAGTGCGAAGCAAACAAGCAGAAATAGCTTATGATCCTGAAATTGAGCGTACTCTTAGAGCTATTAGATTAGGAAAACGTAGGAGACCAGCTCAGTTGGAAATTTTAATTAATTCATCCTCTGATGAAGAAAACTATTCTCCAACGACTGGAGTTTCAACAATTCAAACTAATCAATTAGTTGCTCAGTTCAATAGGTTAAACATGGCAGCGAATGATAATGATAATCAGGGTAATAATGGAGGTAACGGTGGTGATTTGGAGCACGATGATCAAGCTGAAATGACCATTGAAGAACACTTACAAGGAACTAGTGGAAATCTGCTTAATAGAACTCCTAGGCCTGATGTAGATGCTTTAAGCTTTACCCTTCAGCCTGCACTAATCACTATGGTTCAAGCTAATCAATATAATGGATCACCTACGAATGATGCTGTAGAACACATAAGGAACTTTCTGGACTATTGTGACACAGTGAAAATAAATGGTGTTACTAGTGATGAAATTAAGTTGAGATTGTTCTCGTTTTCACTCAGAGATAAGGCTAAAACTTGGTACAACTCACTTCAATTAAGGGATGTCACTACTTGGGATAAAATGTTAGAAGCTTTCTTAGAACAATTCTTCCCACCATCTAAGGTTATTGAATTACAAGAAAAAATCAAAGAATTTGTGCAAGATGAGGGTGAAACTTTACTTGAAGCATGGGATAGATATAACACTTTATTGGCAAGATGCCCGAATCATGGCTTTGAAGATTGGCAGCAGATGCACTTCTTCTACAATGGGTTGATTGATCATTGGAGGAACTTGTTGGATGCAGCAGCTGGAGATTCGTTTCTGTCTATAGGGCCCTCTAGAGCTAAGGAAATCATAGAGAAAAAGATTTCTAATATGAAAAATTTCCTGGTAAGAAAAATGCTAGAAATAAAACAAAAGGGGGAATCTATGAGGTAGAAAAGGCAGTTGCTATAGATTCTAAGTTAGATGCTTTGATGAGGGAAGTTTCTACGCTTAAGAAAGGTCAAGCTAAAGTTGTGAGATGCGGTATTTGTCATGGACCTCACGAGTCATCAGCTTGCCACCTGCTTGATCAAGGACTTCAAGAGACTATGCAGTGTGAGGGGACTGAGGAGCAAGTGGAAGATGTGAATTACATGGGAAATAGGCAGCAAAACTACAACCAAAACCGTCCTCAAAATCAAAATTTCTACCCTAATCAAAATTCTCAATTTCAACAAAACACCTATCCACAAAACAACCGTCAATCTTATCCACAAAACCAAAATCAAAATTACCCAAATCAAAATCCAAATCAAAACCAAAACTATAATCAAAACCGAAATCAGAATCAACCTTTCTACCCTAACCAACAACCTAGGAACTTTCAACCTCAACAACAGCTGCAACAAAATCAAGGAGGAGATGAGGTTAATCTAAAAGAGTTAATGAACACAATCGTGTCTCAACAACAAACAATTCAGCAAATGCAAGCCTCAATGAGAAATCTGGAAGTTCAAGTTGGTCAAATTGCTAGGGACACTTCAAATAGACAGCAAGGAACACTACCAAGCATGCCTGATCCTAATCCAAAAGAGCAATGTAAAGCAATCACTTTAAGAAACAAAAAGGAATTACCTAATCCTTACCCTTCCTTAGATGACCCAGAGGTTTTAGCTGATGCTATAGATGATCAAAATGAGGATGCAGAGAAAGAAAGTCAGCATAAAAGCACTGATGAGCCTAAGGAGAGTGAGAAACTTAGAGTTGAACAAGATAAGGATAAAGGAAAGTCTGCTGTCTCAGTCAAGCCATATCAGCCACCTATTCCATATCCACAACGTCTTAAGAGGGCTAAGGAAGATAAAGACTATGCTAAATTTTTAGAAGTCTTTAAAAATTTTTAGAATTGATATTCCTTTCTCTGATGCCATTGCACAAATGCCTGTGTATGCTAAGTTTTTAAAAGAAATTCTATCAAAAAAGAGGAGTGTTGATGATGAAGAGAAAGTGACACTGACAGGGGAATGCAGCGCAATCTTACAAAGAAGGCAACCTATTAAACAAAAAGATCCTGGGAGTTATACTATTCCGTGCATTATTGGCACTAAAGAATTCAACAAAGCTTTGTGTGATCTCGGGTCTAGTATTAATCTGATGCCTCTACATGTCTTTAGAGAACTAGGAGTAGGAGTTGTGAAGCCTACTAGGATGCAGCTACAGCTTGCTGATAGATCCATTAGGACTCCTTTAGGCATTGTAGAAGATGTTCCTGTTCAAGTAGAGAGCTTCATTTTCCCTGTTGACTTTGTTGTTCTTGATATGGAAAAAGACATTGACATTCCTCTGATTTTAGGTAGACCATTTTTGCAAACTGGTAGGGCTATGGTAGACATGGATGATGGTAAAATTACACTTAAAGTAGGTAATGAACAAGTGTCGTTTGACATTTCTAAGACAATTAAAACACAACACGCTAGTTCTGACACCTACCCGTGTAATAGAGTCACAGCTATCTATCAGGAGGATGAGGTGTTTGAGAGAGAGTTCTTTGCTAGGCATGATCCCTATAGGAAATTTGAGCAGTTAGTGGAGAGTTGTGAGGACTTAGCTGAAAGTAAGTGTGAGGGAGGATTACCTGTGCAAGTAACATGTGCAATCGAAGAATCCAAGTTAGTCCCGTCTGTTGAAAAGCCACCTAAGTTGACATTGAAGGAGCTGCCATCACACTTGAGGTATGTTTTTCTAGGTGAGAATGATACTTTACCTGTTATTGCAAGTAATAAATTAAATGATGATCAATTAACTGCATTAACCCAAGTGTTGAGTAAGCATGTTAGAGCAATAGGGTGGACGATAGCTGACATCAAGGGACTGAGTCCAGCATTGTGTACACACCGTATTTACATGGAGGAGGACGACAAGCCAGTTAGACAGCCCTAAAGGAGATTGAATCCACATCTACAAGAAGCTGTAAGAGCAGAGGTGATTAAACTACTCGATGCAGGTATTATCTATCCTATTTCTGATAGTCAGTGGGTGAGTCCAGTACAAGTAGTGCCTAAGAAAGGAGGTATGACTGTGATTAGAAATGAAAATGGTGAATTAGTACCTACTAGACCTACTACTGGATGGCGTGTTTGCATTGATTATAGGAGATTGAATGATAAAACTAGGAAAGATCATTTTCCATTGCCTTTTATTGATCAAATGCTAGAGCGTTTAGCTGGTCATGAATTTTATTGCTTTTTAGATGGCTATTCTGGTTATAATCAAGTTCCAATTGCACCTGAGGATCAAGATAAAACTACTTTTACATGTCCTTACGGTACATTTGCATATAGGAGAATGCCATTTGGTTTGTGTAATGCTCCAGCTACATTTCAGAGATGCATGATGTCTATATTTTCTGATTTGATTGAGACATGCATTGAGGTATTTATGGATGATTTTTCTGTATTCGGGTCTGATTTTGAAAAATGTTTAATTAACTTGGAAAAAGTTCTGATTAGATGTGAAGAATCAAATTTAGTTCTTAATTGAGAAAAATGTCATTTTATGGTTAATGAAGGTATTGTCTTAGGACATAGGATTTCTAAAAATGGCATCGAAGTTGATAGGGCTAAAGTAGAAGTGATTGCAAAAATTCCACCTCCTAATAATTTAAAAACTTTGAGAAGTTTTCTGGGTCATGCTGGATTTTATCGAAGGTTCATAAAAGATTTTTCAAAAATTGCATTACCTCTGTTTAAGCTGCTATGTAAAGATGTTGAATTTAATTTTTCTGATGAGTGTATTGAGGCGTTCAATAGGATCAAGGAAGCATTGATAACTGCACCGATTATTCAGCCACCCGACTGGAACCTGCCATTTGAGATCATGAGCGATGCTAGTGACTTCGCTGTTGGTGCAGTATTGGGTCAACGAAAGGATAAGAAACTTCATGTTATTTATTATGCTAGTCAGGCTTTAAATTCTGCACAACGAAATTATGCTACTACTGAAAAAGAATTATTGTCTGTTGTGTATGCATGTGAGAAGTTTAGGCCTTATCTGATTGGTTCTAAAACTGTAGTTTACACTGATCATAGCTGCAATTAAATATTTGTTTACAAAGAAAGATGCTAAGCCACGGTTGATTCGATGGGTATTATTGTTACAGGAATTTGACTTAGAAATTAAAGATAGAAAAGGTGAAGAAAATCCTGTAGCTGATCACTTGTCGAGATTGGAACATGAAAAAGGGGAAGAAAAATTAATAAATGATGCATTTCCTGATGAAAATTTGTATTTAATTAATAATACTTCCTCTGATCCTTGGTTTGCTGATTTTGTAAATTATTTAGCATGTGGTGTAATTCCTGATCATTTAAAATGGCATAGTCAAAAGCAAAAGTTTAAAACTGATGCTAAAATATTTTATTTGGGATGAACCTTATTTGTTTAGACTTGTTCAGATCAAATCGTAAGGAGATGCATCCCCGATGAAGATTTTGAGAAAGTATTAAAGGCTTGCCATGAAGGACTTGGAGGAGGACATGTTGGACCGAATAGGACAGCTCACAAGGTACTTGAAGGAGGTTTATTTTGGCCTAATATTTATAGGGATGCTAGATCATTTGTGCAAAAATGTGATGTATGTCAAAGGGCTGGTAACATCACTAAAAGAGATGAAATGCCTTTAAAAGGAATTATGCCTGTTGAGTTGTTTGATTTGTGGGGGATTGATTTTATGGGTCCATTTCCACCATCTAATGGGAAATTATATGTTCTAGTTGCTGTAGAATATGTGTCAAAATGGGTAGAAGCTGAAGCATGTGCGTTGAATGATGCTAAACAAGTGATTAAATTTTTGAAAAAGCAAATTTTTACTCGTTTTGGTGTGCCTAAAGCAATCATTAGTGATGGTGGATCTCATTTTGTCAATAGGCTGTTAATCAATTGTTATCTAGATTTCATGTTCATCATAGGATAACAACACCCTATCACCCTCAAGCCAATGGTCAAGTAGAAGTCACTAATCGTGAGATTAAAAAGATTTTGGAAGCTACTGTAGGAAAATCTAGGGAAAGAATGGACTTTTAAGTTAGATGAAGCATTATGGGCATATAGGACAGCATTTAAAACACCTATAGGGATGACTCCGTTTAAATTGGTTTATGGTAAAGCTTGTCACTTGCCTTTTGAACTTGAGTTTAAGTCGCTTTGGGCTATGAAGAAATTAAATTTTGTATTTAAAGAAGCTCAAGAGAAAAGAAAGGTAGATCTTAATGAATTAGAAGAAATGCGACGTCATGCTTATGATAATGCTCTAATTTATAAAGAAATAACAAAGCTTTATCATGATAAAATGCTTAGGCCTAAGGTGTTTGAAGCTGGTCAATTAGTGCTTTTATATAATTCTAGATTTAAAGTATTTCCTGGGAAATTGAAGACGAAATGGTCAGGACCTTTTAGAATTGTAAAGGTGTTGGATAATGTTGCAGTAGTTTTTAAAAGCTGATGATGAAAGGGAATTCACTGTAAATGGTCAAAGACTTAAACATTATTTTGGAGATGAAGTAAAATTCATCGAACAAATTAATGTTAAGCCTTTGGTTATTTAAATTTGTTTATTGAAGTAATTGCTTTGCATTTTTACTTATGTTTAGTTTTATTTGTTAAAAATTATGAAAATCCATAAAAATTATAAAATGAAGAAAAAGACAAAAATATTCTGCATTTCTATTGCTTATGTGTTTTTATGTGCTTTATTGTTCTTATTTTAGCTTAAATGTGCTTTAGTTTAAATTATGTTGTTTTAAATTTTCTGTTATCTTAATTGCATGTGTTTGAACAAATTGAGCTAGGACAGTATTTATGAGTTTAGAATAAGTAGCAAAATGTGGAGAAATGATGGATTGTGTGTGCTTGGTGATTGATTTTAATTGTGCGAATTGACTTGAATGAAGAAGTTGAAGAGGATGTGAATCATATGGTTAATTGAGGAGAATTATGACCCGGGAGGATTTAGGGAGGTTACATGTGCTAAATCTGACTTACTAACCTTAGGAATTGAATTGGTTATCATTTTGGTTGAGTTTGAGCTAAAATTCGAGTGTTGGCAGACTCAGTTCAGGCGCCACACCCTTCTTGGTGGCGCCCAAAATCGAGCTCAGGCGCCACAACAGGCGCCAACTTCAACCCTGGAAAAATTTAGAGTCAGTTGATGCGCCACACATGCTGTGTGGCGCCTAAAACTGTTCTCCAGCGCCACTTTAAGCGCCAAGTTCAAACTGGAAAATTGACCAAGTCAGGTTATGCGCCACACATGCTGTGTGGCGCAGTAAAAATGCCTCCGAGCGCCACTCCCGAGCGCCGCCTTCGGCCTTAGAAATTTTCCTGAACATGCTATGCGCCGCACAACCTGTGCGGGCGCCTAAAGTAGGTCTTGAGCGCCACAATGGCGCATGACCCGCGGGTCAAGGGTCCCTGACCCGGATTCGATCGGGGGTTAAAACCCCAAAAATTCCTTTTTCTTCCTCATTTTTTTTTTCGGCAGTTCTTCTTCTTTTTCTCTTCATCGAGCGCCACAATCCGCCACCTCGCGACACACTCCGGTAAAATCATCTCTAATCTTGATTTTTAACATCAAAGTTCATTCTCATTGTGCAATTCTCACTCTCCAAAACCCCAATTTTTGTTTTGTTCAAATCAAATTAGGGTTCTTCAACCCTAGTTCTTCAAGTTTGGGATTCCATTCCAAGGTGGTTCTAAAGCTTCAATTTAGGTAAGAAATAGCTATCCTAATTCAAATTTTATTCCATTCTAGTGCTTTGGACTACATTAATTTTGGTATTGGTATTGTTACTTGAATTTTGGGTTTTTGTAGAATGTGGGATAAAAGTCGATTTAATTATTTAAATCCTAGTTAAACTTGAACAAAATGTAGGTAGAACATGGATTGAATGCATATGGTGAGTAACATTAAAAATTTGGAATTTTTATAATTTGAAAATCTGAAAAATGGCTTTAAATTAATTAAAAATGGCATTTTTTGATAATTAATGGATAAAACATCACACTAGAATATGTCATTTTAAATATATTGAAATTATAAGCTCATTTTTATGTCAAGAATTCCATGTTTTTCATTATGTAAGTCAAATTGGGCATTTTTGATAAAACTCTTTATTTATAATTAGAATAGGTTAATTTATCCTATAAATAAATTGGAATGGATTTAAATATTAATTTAAACCATTTAGGGATAAACTAGTTTATTTAGTTAGGTTATTTTATTTATTAATCTGGAATTTAATAAAATGAGAGTTTTTATTAAAAAGTATGTCCCTAAAACGTGAATTTTAAACTTTGGAATAAAAAGGATGATACATTTGAACAAAGTTTAGGATTTGTAAGCCTTAAAATGCAACATTTTGGTCATTGAGTCATATAAATCCCACATTCTAGGTTGATGTATATTGTTTGGCTTTAAACGTAACACTTAAGTTAAACCTTTGGTTTAAACTTAAGGTGTGAGGATGGGAGGCAAATGCCATATATATGATACAACTCCATCATTTTTGTACAATCAGGTGCCAATATAATTATAATCCTCCAAAATCTCCCTAAGAAATCGGGTTTATAGGTATATACCGATGCCCGAGGGGGAGGATGGGGATTTATGATCCACAGTCGCCGGATAGCATTCCTACTCCTATTCCTGATGAGCATATTTTTGAAACCTCGCAGACTTCGTACTAAGCACTTGACACAGATGATCAGCCCCAAGGATCAGGAGGCCGCTTCTAAGTCCAAGGGACTTCTCTCCTATTTTAGGAAGAGTAAGTCCAAGAGTGGTGCATCTTCTAGGACATACTACATGCCCCCAGCTGATGACCATCAGGAGGTTAATCAGCTCTGACCAGCCTGATCAGCCTCAGCTCGGAGGCATCGGATCACATTCAAAGGCCCCCACTAGAGCTCTCGGGGGAAGGCTCCCGCTACTACTTCTACTTCCTCTCGGCCTAGGAGAGGGAGATCTGCTACATTGTCTATCCAGGAGCCTGTTCCTGAGGATGTAGGTGGAGAGGAGTATGATGTTGAAGTTGAGCAGGAACAGCAGGAACAGCAGACCACCACGCGGGGAAGCAAAAGAGATATGATCCCAGGACTTACGTGCCTCAGTTGCATTATATCAGACGTGGTATTTTCGATGCTACTGTGTTTAGGAGTGCCAGGGCTTATACATTGTATCAGAGGTTCCATAACAAGAGGATGATTCCGGACAGAGGGTTTTTCTGATAGAGATTTGCAGCATCCCTGTTACAGAGTGCTATTCAGTCCCGAGGTTGGGAGAGATTTGTGCGACACCCATCGGATCATACTCTTGGGAGTTGACTAGGCTATTTTTAGCCAATGCTGAGGAGGAGGACTCTTGGATATTTTGGGACCACTATTCCTATTACCCCACAGCACATCAACCAGTTGTTTGGGTGGTGGATGTACCTTATGGGAGAGATTTCTGGGAGCCCACGGTGATGCGAGCCGATGATAGGGAGGGACTTCAAGAGGATGGTACTTGCATCTATGTATGAGGCCCAGGAGGATGTCCTAATTTATAAGGATGATCCGAGCAAGTTGGATGGGCCTAGGATGGATGCCCCTATGTACCAGTTACTGATGTTTTAACAGAGCTAGATTGAGTCCCTCTTACCCATACTTCGGGGACCCACTGGCTGTGGATTTATACGTTCCGTATTGTAAAATCAAGATGGGTAGCCCGATCAACATTGGGAGAGCTCATAGCACTTGAGTTGAGCAGACACCGGGGGTGTCTAAGAGGTCAGCTCTCATGTTCCCCAGTCTATATTTGGCTCCTTTGTTTTGCCCAGGCAGGGATAGATATGAGGCAGTTTGATAGAGATTGGGGAGATGAGGCCTTCTATTCCATTCACAAAGGATTTTTAAGTTTGCCCGGTGTTAGATGCCAGCCTATGTTGCTTCCCCAGAGAGATGCCTGGACAGTTCACCACCAACCTGCCACCATCACAAGGGTAGCCAGGAGCATTCTGAGGCTCCTTCACAGTCCACGGGGTACCCGAGGTGGTAGGGGCAGAGGTAGAGGCGAGCTAGAGCTCAGTCACAGCAGCCACAGCAGTATCAGGCAGAGCCCGAGTGGGCTAGCTAGGGCACATTGATGATGAAAACCATAGCAGAACCGGTGCTGAACACAATAAATGAGCATGCCCAGCTTGCAGCTCAGAGAGGACACCATTTCTACCCCTTCTTGGCTGATCAGATAGCCAAGAATGCACGAGCTCAGGCTACCACACAGCCCGACTGGAGTACTTCATGTCCC
>JAOANR010000012.1:11200641-11249412 GCA_030278955.1 Hygrophila difformis
TGGAAATAGTTCAATATTGGCTTTTATGATGTTTGTACTTTGTACCATAATTCAGAGACAAATTTGTGTGATAATGATTTAAACACTCTGTTGACATTTGCTTCTGTTCTATCAGCATACACTACACATGTTTTCCAGTTTTGTCAGACTGTATCATGGATTGAACTTTGTTTGTGTCTACAAGTTGAACAAGCTGCTGTATATACAATTACTTTTTTGCTATTTAACCTATAAATCATTTTATCTCATCCAGAGGTCATGACCTGATTTCTTAATTAATAGTTTAGTTTTTGGTCATTTATTTAAGACCTTTTATAGCAACAATTCCAAGACTTCAGCATGAAAGGCTAGGGGTGTGTTTTGCACCATTGCTTCTGTGTTTTCAATTTCTTTTAGCAGAATTTTGCACCAGTAAATCTCCATGGATGGGAACACATGGAAGACCAGGTTGTGGATGAGAGAAGATTGTTGGATTAAAGGATTTTCTTGTTAGATGTTTAATGGTATTGTTGGGCTATGGAGACTTGAATATGGAGTTGTGTGGAAAACTTGGATTGATTGGGGTGTTGGTGGCTTCGATTGATTAATTGACTTCAAAATATTAGTGGTGTGGTATGTGTTGTTTTCCATTGATTGATTCTGGTGTGTTAATAACATTGCAGCGTGTGTGTTTTATGAGCTGGTTTTTATTTTTTCTTTCTTTGAGTTTTATCTTGGGCTGGATGGTTAATTGAGTAGATACTTTAGAACATTTTCCTTTATTTTTATTTTTTCAGTTTTCGCCTTTCATTTTTACAGATTGAGCCAATTCCAAGTGGAAATCTCCCCGTGGGTTTGATCCAAGTACATGCCGCAGAGTGTGAGTGTTGTTCAGACAGTTTTCTTTCTCTGTACTTTTTCCCTTGATCACAAAGTTGTGCTATTGATTAATCTTTGGCCCTCATAGTTATGTTAATTTGTGGGATAAAAAGTCATCCTCAGTGATTTTAATAACTGCCAGGTAATGGTTGTTTTATTTTTTTGAAATAGAAATAATCTTTATTTATGTATGGAAGGGGGTTGGATGGTGCTTTGTGTGATAGCAAGTATGTTTCTTTTTATTATCTATATGATTTGATTAGTGTGAAGGCCAATTTGTTATACCTTTGTAACCTATTTGTGTAACATAACACAAAATTTGGTATTAATTAGAATATGTGGAAAAACATTTGGGGTGCCATTTGATTTTTATTTTTAGTCTGTTGTTATTAAGTCGTTAACATCTTAACGTGTTTGACTATTTGTAGAAAGTAAATATGGATAGAAGTTGGATTGCACTTGATAACAGGACTCTTTCGGAGTATGAAATGGGAGTGCGACAATTTTTGGATTTTGCATATAGTTCCATTGCACGTTCTGCTAAAATAAGATGCCCGTGTAGAAAGTGTAAAAATGTTTTGTTTCAAACTCGGGATGATGTGGATGAGTATTTTGAAGATGATGAAGAAATTGAGATGAATCAAAATAATGAAAATGATGGGATGAGAACTGAATATAATAATGATGATGTGCAAGTTATGCTAGAAGACTATTTGAGAGCAGCTGAAGCCAATATTGGTAATGATGGAGCATCTGGCATAAATGAAGATTCAACACCCATTTGGGAATCAGAAAAGTTTGTGAGATTGTTGAGAGATGCTGATATTGAGCTATATCCAGGCTGTCAAAGCTTCACTAAGTTGTCATTCATTGTGACTTTACTTCATATAAAGATTCTTAATAGATGGAGCAACAAATCATTTTCTATGTTGCTTGAGGTTTTAAAGAAGGCGTTTCCATGTTGCTTGAGGATATGTTGATCAATTATTTTGAAAGTGATGATTTCAAGGTAATATGGTACAATTTCCATTTTTTAAAATCACAACTAGATGCCAGTGATCTTCTTTTATCATTATATTATTATATATGTTTTATAAGAGCAGAATTATAATAAAATTCCTTAATTTTGCAGAAAGTTAGTGATAGAAACAAAAACAATCGGAAACATTTGACTATGTCCCATACATGTGGCACACAATCTATTGCCCAATATTCCTACGATGATGTAAGTATTTTCTCATTTGTAATTACATGCAATGCGTGATTTTTGAATACTAATTTACCTACTTTCTGCAGCGTGATCTTGAAACCGGAGACGAGCCATCAAGGATTTCAACATGGAAAGTAACTAGATGCAAGAAAAATAATGAATGGGTTGATCAAGCTTCAAAAGATGCTTATGTAAGTTTTGGAGTAACAAATATTTTTTAGAACCTTATTATTCCATAGAATAAGTTGTATTATTTATACTGTTCGAATGATCTTTACAGGAACAAATTCTGAAATTAAAACATGGCGAGGATGGTGCAGATCCCATTACTGAAGATGAAGCATTCATCCAAGTACTTGGCCCAGAAAAGTCCTATCGGTTGCGTGGATGTGGAGATGGGTTGAAACCACCATCAAAAAAAGCGGATGAACGAAATGCAGAACTTTTGATGAAAAATAAAGAATTAGAAGAATTACAGAAGCAAAATGAGGATTATAAAGAATCACTTGCGAAGATGGCATCAAGATTGGAAGCTCTCGAATCTCAGGTTAAGAATCAAGATAATAATCCCCAACCCAATCTCCAAGAACTGCTCATAGCTCAATTACCCACAATTCTTCAGAATTTAGGTTAAGGTCTTCAATCCGGGTTAGTACTCTATATAATAATTATCATGCGTACATTTTTCCTTTTACTATGACTACTACTACAATTATTATTAATATTTTCCACTTTTTGGCTTCTTACTGCTTTTGTAGGTTGAATACCGGAATTTGATTCAAGGGACACCGCAGCTTTCTCCAAATTAGATTGATAGATTTAGAAGTCTTTATATTTAGTAGTTTAGTATTTGATTTCATTCTTTTATTGTCATTGTAAATTTCTAATTTAGCTCTCCGTACATTTAGATCAGTGTAGCTATTTTAGTTTTATTTTATAGTATATATTGCATTGGTACTTTGATGCATACTTAAATATATATATATATATATATATTGTGTATCTGCGCAATATAATTTATTTCAATAATTAAAATTGGACAAAAAAAATATTATTTTCTATTAAATGTATTGACTTTTTGTGACATTAATTTGAAATGTCACTATAATAATTACACTTGGGGTGAAATGTTGTGATAAATGAAAAATGTTGCTACAAGAAGATTATAATTACGGAAAAAATTGTGTGACTGTAAAAAAAATGCTATAGTGATACAAAAATGAAGTTGCTAAAACTAAACATTTAGAGACAATATTTTTGTGTCACTATAACACGAGAAATTGTTACAAAACTTGTTTGTGGCTAAATGATTATCAACAGTGATAACTTTAAAACCGTGACTAAATATTTAGTGACAATATCAATAGTCACGACCCAGTGACAATTTTTTTTTCTTGTGACTATGACGTTATAGTGACAATTTTCCATCATATAGTGGCAAACTTTTTTCTCACTAAAAATCTTTTTTTTTGTAGTGATTCCCACCTAGCCGGCTAGCCATCTATCCCTCCCCTTTACCCCCCTTTGTAAGATGTGTGGCTTGGGTTCCCACACACCTTGCCGACACATAAGTGTCAATGTTTACTAAGAAAAATATTATCCCAATTTAAAACTATTTTTTACCATTAATTTCAAATTCAAAACACTAAACTGTAACTCCAAATTCTAATTACTTCTCAAACATAGTCTATGTATTGTTGTGATGAGGAGTTGAGGAGGTAGCAAATTTGTTCCAAATAATGGAAAAGGCATTATGATAAAAATGGTGGCAAATACTTCATTCGTTTTTTTAAAGTGTCACATTTGCCTCACACACAATCTAACACTACGAATGGACGAATGGTAATGTAAATTACGTAGAGGTAAAAATTATAAAAAAAAAAATTAATATTCTAAAACTAAAAATTAGACTAATACAATACTTGATTATATTTTTTTATATGAATTATAAAAATTTCATTTTAACTTAAATAATTAATAATATTCAAAACTAAATACTTTGGGAGGTTAATTAAACATCCAATCCAATAGTAAGCAATGTAAGCCCAAAAATTGTCAAGTACATTCATACTCTTTCAAAGTTATTCAATTAAAAGTAATATAACCCGAAGTGTACATAAAAGGGTACGGAAGTAGTACATTATACTTCCTCCGTAGTAAATTTTATTTGTTTATTTTTTTCAATTATGAACTCACTTTTCACGCGGCCAGTGCACATTTTTAAATCATCTATAATTCAAGTTGGGTATAAGTAAAAATTCTTAAAATTTGATATTTAAAAACTACACGAGAAAAATCTAACAAGATTCCACTTAGCAATATTTTAACTTGTATACAATTATAAAACTTTAAGTGAAAATTTCATATTTAAAAACTACACAAGACGAATCTAACAAGATCCCACTTAGCAATATTTTAACTTGTTTAACTATTACATAAAACTTTAAGTGAAACTATGTGTATAAATAGTAACTTAAAAAACGTACTAATAGCGAGGTACACATAGAGCTGTAAACGAGCCGAACCAAACCGAGCTTCAAGTGTTTGAGCTCTGTTCGTTAAGCTTAACGAACGAACACGAATCGAGTCAAAAATCTTAACGACCAATTTTCATATTTGAGCTCTGTTCGTTTAACCTTACAAACGAGCTAACAACGAACGAAAACGAGCCTAGTCGAGCTTAGTTAACGAACCATTTATTTTATTAATAAATTTATTTGTTTTAGAATTAAATTAGGTGTAAAAATGTAATGTATATTGTAATATAATTTATGAGAGAAATGTGAAATTAATAAAATTAGAAAATGGAAAGAACAACTAGATAAAATTTTTATTTTTTATAATATATATTCCATTAAAAAAGAATTACAGTTCGCGAACTTAACGAATGAACACACAAACCAAATTATGTGTTTGAGCTCGGTTCGTTTAACTTACCCAACAAGCTGTTAACGAACGAACACGTGTCGAAACAAGCTCAATTCACGAACTTGAACTGTTAGTTCTATTTATAGCTCTAGATACACATAATCATAATCACAATTGCCATTTGCCAATAAGCAGGGGTGACTCACGGAAACATTCGCAAGTACTGCTTAGTCGGAAACCCCGGGTGAGGTTATCAAACTCCCATTATTCTCTTTTTCCTTCCGGTCCGGTCCCAAGGGCGTCTGTCAACTTCTTCGGCGAAGGCGCACAGTAAGAAACCTAGCTTTCAAATTCTATACCCAACTTGTTCTTACTCTTCAATCCAAACCCACTCACTCAGGTATGCTGTTTTCTTCGATCCCTAAGTATGTGCTAATTAGATCATTCAATTCGTGTGAATTTGTTAATTCTGTGTGCTCGATGAAGTTATTTGCCTTTGTATCTTTTTGCAACTTTTTTGTTTATTTGGACATCTGTAGGAACCCTAGGCCGAAAATCTTGAGCGCTTGATCGATAAAGGTACTGAAAATCAAGTGTTCCGCTTATGTTTTTGAATGTACTCTTTATTTGGGGTTTATAATTATTTTTAGCGGACGCTTGAATTTATTAATTCTTTTTTCTTTAGTCTTTATGTTCTTGTTGTGTACGGATTGTACTTGTACAGTAGTGTACGGATTGTACTTGTACAGTAGTTTAATTTGCTGAATTATTTTGAAGGGATTAGCGTGGGAGGAAGGAGAATAGGTGTTTTTGGTTTGTCGACCGGATCTTGATTATGACTTAGATTCTTTGATGTAATTTTCGTTAGGGTTTCGGCTCTGCAAATATGGATAATCGATGGTATAGTGGAAAGCAGGAAATGCATAATAAAAGGCAACTGAAAAAAGATGAGGTATGTACTATGGGAGTTTAATTTCTTTATTCATATAACTTTTTAGTGTGCATTACCAAGCGAAATGGGCTATAATTTATATTGTAGATGAAGGGGTCGTTGATACCCTTTGTTGTGTTCCCAAAACTATTTATAATTTTTAAGATTGAGTTTCATCAACGAGTAGTACGCTCATGTGCATATTCTGTTTCATTATTATTTTTACCTTTATGCTGGAACTGACATTTTTAAATGTTCACTGACATAGGAATATGATGCTGCTGTTCTTGAGAACCTTGCTGATGATTTCCGCCTACCAATTAATCATAGAGTGACAGAGAACGTGGATTTGAATAATGTGGAGCAAGCATCATTAGACACTAAGCTGACTTCATCAAATGTTGGATTCAGGCTTCTCCAGAAGATGGGATGGAAGGGAAAAGGGCTTGGAAAGGATGAACAAGGTCTGTAGTTTGTGGGCAAAATAGATTTAGAAGTTGTATACTTGCTACCTGCATTGCATACATACGCTATCTCACTTCTCTATAATATCCATAGGCTTAGTATGGATTAACATTATTTATTTTACAGGAGAATGCTTCTTTGTTTATCAGTTCCAACTTTTTCCACTTGCGATTTATATGGTCTCATGCTCTCCACGTGTTAACCTCCTTAATATATTGTTGCTGCTATGTGTTACTATTTTTTCTTTTTGTTTATTTACTGTGATATAAAGGCAACAAATTTAGCTGGCTAGCGGAATATTTCTCATAACCTACTTTTCAGTTGTACATTAAATTATACATTTGGATATATATTTGCTCTATTTATGCTTTAGACATATATTGTATTGATATCCATCTGCTCAATTATTATTATTTTTTTTAATTATTATTACATTGCCAGGGATTACGGAGCCAATAAAATCAGGAATAAGGGATGCAAGATTAGGACTCGGTAAACAAGAAGAAGATGATTACTTTACTGCAGAAGAGAACATCCAGCGCCGAAAACTGGATATTGAAGTTGAAGAGACTGATGAACTTTTGAAAAAGAGGGAGGTATGACATTCATTAGCCCCAATTCCCGAAAAGAAAATTTTAAGTTGGTAATTTGAACTTGATGCTTTACTTATTCTGAAACATACATCTAATAGCAGAAGGCAGCATATAGCATATATGTGTGTCTTTTGATGGGAATGGTATATCATAAAGGGAACACCAACTTTGGAAGATCTTGAGAATTTCGTGCAGTTTTTATTACCTGGTGGCTTCTACTGCCTGCTTCCTGCACATTATGAACATTCAGGTTATAGCAGAACGTGAGCAAAAAATTCAAAGTGAGGTGAAAGAAATTCGAAAAGTGTTCTATTGTGACCTCTGCAACAAGCAATATAAATTGGCAATGGAGTTTGAAGCTCATCTAAGTTCCTACGATCACAACCACAGAAAGGTTGTATCCCCTTTCAATGCACAAGATATTGTCGTTTGATTCTTTTTTTTATTGTTCTATGACTTCTAGTATTAATCTTTACTTCATGGGAATTCAGCGGTTCAAACAAATGAGAGATATGCATGGTAGCAGCAGTCGCGATGATAGGCAGAAAAGAGAACAACAACGTCAAGAAAAGGAGATGGCAAAATTTATGCAGATGTACCTTCTCATTTTCTACTATAATATGTTTCTTAAAAGGATTAATGAAGTTAAATGGTGTTGAAAATTCTTCTGGTGTAAGTTCTGTGTTTCTAAACATGTTTGTTTGCTGTCTAACAGGGCTGATGCACGTAAGCAGCAGCAACAGGTGCAGAATCTAGAGGAAGTTGAAGCCACTCCAACTCTAACTCAAACTCAAACTCTAATTACAACTCCAACTCCAACTCCTCCAGTTACTAACGCTACTGCAGTTGTGGAGCAAGATCAACGGAAAGTGTTGAAGTTTGGATTCTCTGCAAAAGGCAGTTCAGTTAAGGTATTCTTAAGCTCTTTTGTCTGTGTAGTATATGGCCTACAAATTTTTATTCTGGTGCTCTTTGTCATTTTAGAGTTGTTAAATGAACTGGATATTGAGACATTTGTTTTGTTTGTGTGAAGTTTGAATGGCTAAGTTGTTTTCTCTTGTTCTTGCCTGTAAAGTGCTTGTTGAGAATATTACGCAAACCAATTCCAGTATTTCCATTTCTAAATAAGTAAATAATATGGACGTGTTTGTGAAAGGTGGTTAGAGTTTTATTTTAATGTGAGACTTGAAAATAACATTGCTTTAGTTTATGATAGGTTGTTTCCTTCACGAATCAGATATAAATAATGTTTTTGTATTTGTAAATAACTCGTTGAACATGAGCATTTTTGAATCGCATTAGCGGACAACTCAAATATGATAGTCTTAGAGCATGTTCTCCTGGACTTATTACTTATTCTTATTAAAATCAGACCAGATCAGACCATACTATATATATCGTTGTAATCAGATCAGACCAGACCAGACCTTATAAAATTCATATCGGAACACCTTATTTCAGGCAAAGAGAACAGAGTTAGTTCCTTTTTGAGTGTATAAAGCTCTATGTGATGATTAGTAATGAGATCCAGCAAACCTCAGGAAAAATCATTTGGCACAACTGTTCATAGATAGTGTCATCTTGAGATGCGAAAAGCCCATAGACAACTTGAGGGCATACCTGAACTTGCGGTGTTTGTACTATGCAAACTGAATCATCAGAATTGAATCCTTGATTATTTTCTTTGTGCTAAAATAATTATTGGCATTTCAGGGTGCGTAGTTTAACTTTTACTCAAAGTCAGAAGTTACAATTACAATGTTTGAAAGTCGGATTGTTCTTGCCACTAATTGTGTTTCTCAATCTTCATGTTCTGTTCTATTATACACCTGTTTAATATTCATCTGAGTACAGGGCTCCATTACAACTATTTGCTTTAAAATATTGACCATGATAAATATGCCTTATAGGACTTTGGTGACTTTGCCTCTCTTGTGGCTGCAATATTATTTTTCGTCATTGTTTCAAGAGCATTTTTATAGCATTTGCATCTTATTTTGCCGGTACCCCCTTCCTCCCCTCCCCCTTTTGCACCTCCTCATTAATTCTTTGCATTTTGACAAAAGCAGAGCACTGGTGGTAACACTACAAAGAAGCCAAAGGTAGCTGTGGCATCAGTATTTGGCAACGACAGCGATGAAGAATAGAGATAATCATCATGTATGAGGCTATGAGCTTTGAATTTCACGATGAGATTATTGTATTCTAGTTGCGTTATTTATTGCCTGCAAATTCAGTTTTATACTACATGATATATATCATATAATATATATATCATCTTTAGGATTTAGAATGTGTAGTGTTGGACATTTTGCCTTTTTGTCACAGAAATCTGTATGTGTTGAATCTAGTGTATTCGAAATGTTTGTGTTTGACATAAATGAACTTTGTACAGACAAGTAATTTGGGTTTGTTGAATAAATCAGTGAACGCATGCTTATCTGTTTACATGAGAACTTGGTTCTATGTTTTACATAAATAGGATTTGGACAAGCCGCAACTTCTTGATCTATTTGAGTCCTATTTTCAAGTTAATTTGCTATACATTGGTTTCTCAGTGGCCTGCTTTTTGTAGCCTATAAAAAGGGTTAAAAAGTATAAATATATAGAGTATATATTGTGCACACATCTTGAATGGAATGAGAAGAGCCCTTTCTTCTCAATCTATTTATTTACTACTTTTTTTTTTTTCTTTTCCATAGAGTATACCAATGCATATACAAACGGATACACATGCATACACGAACGGATACACATTCAAGACCTAAAGATTTTTCCAGTGATTGACATTATCTTACAGAGTGCTAGTCAATGAATACCAATTCAAGACCTAATTTTTCAAAATTGAGATTGGGCAATTGCTTACAGTATACTTATGCAGAGTGGAGTCAGGTAGGAATTCAGTGAACAAAACTAAAAGAAAGCGGTAGGGATTTAGGCAAAAAAGAGCGAGGAATTCAAGAAAGACCACTATATATACTTTTACATAATGTAATTATTCAAAACAATTAACATAAAATTAATCAAATTTATTTTGATTTCATATTGTTAAGATATGAACTTTTGTGTGTTTTTCACCTGTGAAATCAAGCTATCCATTGACAGAAACAAATCAAATTCTTCATGATTCAAATTGCTTCCATCTGTTCCAATTCCAAACAGTGATGCGATCATTCCAAAAACCCAATACTCCTTGCCTATTAATTACTCCCTACTTCCTACTTTTAAACAAACTTGTCAAAACTAATGTTTCCTGCAAACATCTGTACACCCAAAAGTTTTTATCTGCTCACAAGGAATGAGCTTCTCACCAATTCCATTAACTCCTCAATTACCTTCTCTAAAACACCCTAACTAATATGATATTCCAAACTGGGACGATGGACGTTGCTGCAACTACGATGAAGGTAACGAAAGGGGGCGGAGTGGTTGATGCGGAGAGCGACGAAGAGTTCCCAATGGGAGGGTAGTTGTCACCAAAGCCTACTCCCGTGGCGCCTCCGAAGGCAGCAGGATTGCCTGCATTCAGCGCAGGCGGTTGAGGGATACCTGAGCTGCAGATTTATCATTAAAATGGTTAATATACAAATATTGTGGAACATATTTAGAAGCCTGACCTTGCTTGTAGTATAAAATGAAGTAATTTGGGGACTAGATAGAAGTGTTCGATCAAATGATGATTACCTAGTTGGCGTTGCTCCGGTTGAGGCATCTGTGGTCGGTGTTGGGATTGGCATTGTCGTGGTTGTGAACACGCAAGAACCGGTGCCTGTAAGAACGATAACAATTTGCCGTAAACATCCATCAATACTTCAGGTTTTAGTATTATAAGTGACCTGTTCTTATTTTAATGAAATGTTAAGGTTTTCTGAAAAGTCTGTGTGCTCACTTGGGTTGATATTGGTGACTGTGGCAGTGCCGCCGAAGTCACAGCTAGTTGGTGCCGGATTTCTTTGGTAATAGCTGTTGAAAGCATAGGATGCATGGTACTGCAGGGTGTTGGGGTAGTAACAACTGGCGCCTTGTTGGATGGCGGAGCAGTCGGCGCCTCCAAACCCACACGCGTAATCCAGGGCCGCCTGAATGGCGCTATCCGGCACGCCACCCCTCGCCACACACCAGGTCTGCCCTGCGACGGTTGGCAGGCCGCCACCGCCGCCCATCGGGGTCGGGGATGTGAGGGGATTATTGGTGCCCGGTTGGGGAGTGGTGACTGGATTTGTTACAGCAGGAGGATTAGTGAAGGGAGCAGGAAAGCCGGTGGCGGGAGTGGTCGAGGGAACGGTGACTATGGTGGGCGTGGGAGTAGTGACCGGGGGGAATGGGAGCGTGCCGGCGGCGGCGGCTCCTCCAGTGGAAGGGGTGGTGACGGGATTGGTGACGGGGAAGTTTGTGAAGGGAGGATTTACGAAATCATGCCGGATGGTGTTGATTTCGGGATGATGTCTGAGCTTTTTGTAGTGTTGAGACTGGAGAATGTCCATGCCTGAGAACAGACAGCACACAGTTCGTGAGTTTTCTTGCAATTAACCTTATCGTGTAACACTCCGTACGTACGTCGACAATGTCCGATAACAGTCATGTTAGTATCACTAAATACAGTTTGAGCTAGTGTACAGACTATTCTAAAATCTGCACCTGCAGACCTTGATGTAATATGCATTTTATGTGATAGTTTGACAATGGTGGCGTACTTAACAGCATAGACATCACATGAACTCAACCGGACATCACTAATATTCAATAGAAACATTACATAAAGTTCATTTTTCCCAACACTTAAAAAGCACTATGATAATTCAAATATTTTTTCTCCCATTAAATATTAAATTTTTTTAAATCAATTGCAGTCTCATTTTCATAGTCCTCACACCAAATATTGTTATTAAGTGGACAACACACCAATGACCGATCATTTCATAATTAAAATTACATTACATTGATTACATCACATAAGTTGTCGCACACATCACATATATACCTATCTGGACATCACAAAAATTAACTTAGACATCACATTAAATTGTAGTTGATGATAATCAAGACATCACATAACATATCGTAGGCATCACATGACAACTTGACATCACATGAAATACCTTGGGCATCACACCTGCAGGTGCAGGTACCTGCATCATATCCCCTCCCACTAAATACCTATTCTGTCCATAAAATTTGCTAATTACCAACATTGTCTTGTAACTTTCATTTTTTCCTACAAATTTTGTCATGAGGACTTTTGTGCAAATTTTATTTCCGACCAACAGTGTAGTTTGGTCCTTATTTCTATTACATAGATTTGCTTAAATAAATTAGTATCATAGTCTAGGTTTTATTAAAGAAATATTAATTATAGTACCAAAAATATTTTATTTCTTAATGGAGAATATTCTGAAAATTTTATGGAATCAAATAATGATTTGAGACCTATGAGTTATTTCCAAAAATCAAAAATAAAATAAAGAAATTTCTGAAAGAAATTCATAAACTTGTCCATAAGACAAGAAGTCATTAAAAAAGATTATTTTCATAAAAATGAGAGGAACTAATTGGAAAAAATTCGATCCAGATAGCTCTATGGTCTGTTTTGCATGCAGAGCTGGAACTATAGGGAGCTGGAGCTATAGGGAATAGCTTATTTTTTATGCTACCAGAAGTAGCTTCTAAAAAGAAGCTTCTAAAAGCTCCCAAAAGTTAGTGTACAGAACGAAGCTTTTGTTTTGAAATAAAAGCTAAAGCTCCCAAAAGCTGCGTGTAGAACAGACCCCTAAGCTATCTCATGATTTGTGAGAAATCCAAAATATGATTTAAAATTATGGTAACCGGATATAGTTAATGTGACATGATGTTCCAATGAGAGACGGTATATACTTCCAGGCGAACAGATTTCCTGAGGTTAAGATTAATCCAAGACAGAACCCAAGACAAAATCGAGTAGGGCCCCAGAATCCGCAATGTGGGCCAAGACGATGTTACAACCATTAAATCCATATTGGCATAGCACTGAACCTCGACGTCATGTTCTTCCGAAATATCGAGGAACTAATCGATGAATGGGTGGCTTTGATAAAGATCGTCACAACCACTATGGAACTCGACAAAGAAAACTTTGTCAGATTAATAGAACCGAGTCTCGAACAATTTGCAAAGTTTGGCTTGAAAAACTTCACAGTTTGATGGTTATTACATTCCGAGTAGAGAACACTTAATTGACTGTATCAAAGGTGCCAAAGTGTTTTGCAAATTTGGTTTCTATTAGAATAAGTTGGAAAATGAGTCGAAATTCACAATATTTTCCATCCCACAAGGACAATACATTTGGAAATTCACAATATTTTCCATCCCACAAGGACAATACATTTGGAATGTTATGTCAATGGGCTTTTTAATGCCCCTCGGATATCCCAAACAAAAACGGATAGCCAATTCAAAGACTATCTAAAATTTATGTTCGTCTATATTGATAAAATTTTGATTTCATCTTGAAGTATTAAAAAATATAGTAAACATCTTAAGATATTTTTGATGCATGTCACATGGAAGGTTTTGTTCTCTCTGAGAAAAAGGCCACCGTAGCTGCTAACCAAATTGAATTCTTAGGAGTTTAAGTTGATGAACACGGGATAGAGTTACGGGAACACATTGTGAAGAATATCTGCAATTTTTCTGATATATTAAAGACAAAACAACTTCAGACTTTTTGTGGAGTTGTATATTTTGCAAATTTGTTTACAAAAGACCTTGAAAAATATAGAAAGAATTTTAGTCACCCTTCGAAGAGACTGAAATCTCTAGATAAAAGTGGAAAAAAAATTCAGACCCAGAGAATTCACGAATTAAAGCAAGTTTGCAAAAGCTTTCCAAAACTCGGGATACCTCATGAAGATGATGAATTCGTAGTCTATACAGATGACAATGATTTTCGATGGGCATAAATGCTCATGAGAAAGACATCTACGGAACAAGAACCATGTAGATACATAGAAGGGTTGATTACGGAACAAGCTAAAGTTCGACAAATCAATGAAAGAGAATTCTTTGAAATATGACAAACTTTTAAACAATGACATTTATTCTTACTTGTAAAGAAATTTATATTAAAGGTTGATAATACTAATGTTAGAGCTTTTCTGAAAAATAAACTTGAGTCAAAAATTGAAAAAGCTCGTATTATCAGATGTCAAGCTGAATGTTAATATTATACTTATGATATTGATATTTAAAATCTCATAAAAATCTTCTTGTTGATTTCTTAACGAGAGATAGAAGCATTTGAAGCTGATTCCCTCATTACGAGGTTCAGACACCTCAGAGAAAATCTAGAGGAGCTACCAAAGTATTTTGGACAGCTCGAGATAAATACAAAAACGTATGGCCAGATACAACAGAGTGATGGGGACATGGTCCGCAACAATATGCAGACTTCTTATCAAGCAATGACAATGTTATGAGAATCGATATTAGAGCTAATCAGGAAGGCTTCATCTTTCTGGGTTAACAAAGAGAAACATGCCCAGAAAACAAAAGTGGTCACAAATGAAGAAGTAGATTGAAGCACTGCTTCCAAGGAACCATTGCTGGATATCAGTAAAATGGTCAATGTTGTGCAAGAGGAAAGTCACATTCCTAAAGGCTCAAGTGAATCCACTGCCTCTGGGATAAAAGAGGATGAAATTAACCTTAGGCCAATGACAGATACCTATGAAGTTAATTCAGATGAGAAGACCCTTCATCTGCCTAAACTATCAAGGAAATTGGGAACAATTGGTTTCCAACCAGAAATCGTTGGAAATATTTCATAGCCGGTCTTTCATTTTATTAAATTACAAAACCTGATATGATGATCTTTAACAGAGTCAAGTCCATTGACAAAAAGACACCATTGGTATCTTCATTTAGCAAAGATAAAATCCGAGCATGGGGATTTTAGCCTGTCTTATAGAGATGGAAAGGGTCAAATATGCATTTAAAATATTGTCAAATAATTTAAATGGATTATTCCTAGTTAATTCTGTGACGTGGAAGAGCACGGAATATGCTAAAACCACATTCGGGAAAAAGAGATTATTAATCTGGGAAAATAAATTATCGGTATTAAAGACTACCAGAAAGAATGCATTCAAAATGATACATGTAGGCCAATGGAAAAAACTTTCACAGTCCAAAGTGCAAGTAACATAATGTATATAAAAGAAAAAGGAGTGTTGGCAGCCCTTCATAATTAAAGGCCAAAAAAAGAAAGTAGAGTAGTTGACAAAAGTAAAAGAAGCTACCTACTAGCAGTAATTCCTTTTTCTTGTAGGCCTTTAGTTGAGGAGGGTCGCCGACACTTCTTTTTCTTTTACATCCTATTACTTTCACTTTGGCCTATGAAAGGTTTTTGTTTATTTTTTTTCCTTTATCCTGTTCGGGTCCGGTTTTCTTTTGATTCACCCAGATCTTCATGCCGAATAAGGTTTCTCATGTCCTGCATAATATGGGATAATGTGATTTTTCCCATTGGCCTACATGCATCATGTTGCATGCCATCTTTCTGGTAATATCGGTTGCCAGCAACTTATTTACCCAGATTAGTAACCTCTTTTTTTTTTCGAATGCAGTTTTCGCATATTCAGTTCTCTTCCCTGTCAACGAATTAACTAGGAATGATCCACATAAATTATATAAAATATTTTAAAGGTCTAGTGGTGTCTTTTCGTCAATGGGCTTGACTCTATTAAAGACCATCATATTAGGTTTTTGTAGTTTAATGAAATGAAAGACCGGATATGAGCAATTTCCAATGATTTCTGGTGCTATTGCTATAAACTTATGCTCCGGAATATCTTCTCTTTGTAGGTGCGGGTTATCTGCCATGATTCATGCACCGCTCCACTCATCCATCTGAGATTTTTTTTTTTTTTTAAAAAATCTCCAGGAATTTTGTTTATGTAGTATGTATCGATGCCAAAGCTCCGAAGTTATACCACCTTCATACTTCTTTTGGTTTTGATCCTTTGAGCATCCAGGCCCTATGTATCTCCCAAATATCTCGACCACCGTTTTGCTTGGGTTTATTCCCCTTTTGGAAACCAAATATTCCCATTTTCCTTAATAGTGTAGCCGCCGTTGAAGGGTCTTCTCATTTGATTTAATTTTGGAGGTACATGTCACTGACATGAGGTTAATTTCATCATCTTTTATCCCAGAGGCAGTGGGTTGACTCGAGCCTTCAGAAATATAACTTTCCTCTTGCTCAACATTTACCATTTTACCGATATCCGGTATTGGTTCCTTAGAAACAATGCTTCAATCCGCTTCTTCGTTTGTTATCACTTTTGTTAACTAGGGAAACTGACGCCTTCTTGATTGGCTCTAGTATCGATTCTCACAGCATTGTCATTGCTTGATGAGAAGTTCATTTATTGTTGCGAACCACTGTCTACATCGCTATGTTGTATCCGGCCAGCTGTTTTTGCATTGATCTCGAGTTGTCCAAAATGCTTTGATAGCTTCTTTCGATTTTCTTTGAGGTGCCCAACATTATTATAATGATTTAATCAACTTTAAATGCTTCCATCTTATTAAGAAATATGCAAGAACATTTTTATGAGATTTTATAACATCAATATCATAAGTATAATATTGACTTTCAGCTTGCCATCTGATAATACGAACTTTTTCAATTTTTGACCAAAGATTATTTTCAAAAAGCTCTAACATTAGTATTATCAAACTTTAATATAAATTTCTTTGCAATTATGAATAAATGCTATTTTTTAAAAGTTTTTCATATTGCAAAGAATTATCTTTCTTGATATGCCAAAATTTAGCTTGTTGTTCTGTGAACAACGCACCTATGTATCTACAGGGTTCTTGTCTCATAATTGTCTTTCTCATGAGCACTCATTCTCATCGAAAATCATTGGCGTCAGACTACCAATTCATCATCGTCTTGAGGTATCACGAGTTTTGGAATGCTTTTGCAGACGTGCTTTAATTCGTGAATTCTTTGATATAAATTTCTTCTTACTTCCATCTAGAGCTTCCAGTCTCTTTCAGGAGTGGCCTAAATTCCTTTCTATATTTTTCAAGGTTTTTAATAAACATAGCTGCAAAATTTATAGCTCCCTAAAAACTTTAAAGTTGTTTCATGTCCTTTAATGTATTTGGAAAATTACTGATTTTTTCCACAATGTATTCCTGTAACTCTATCTCTGGTTCATAAATTTGAACTCCTAAGAATTCAATTTTGTTGGCAGCGGTTGTGGCCTTTTTCTCAAAGAGAACAAGTCCTTCCTGTGACATACTTTAGAAAATATCTCAAGATGTTTAATATGCTCTTTAATAGTTCAAGATGCAATCAAAATATCATTAATGTTGCGAAGATAAACTCTAGATAAACTCTAAGGGGCATTAGAAAGCGCTACTGACATAACATTACAAATGTATTGTCCTTGTGGGGCAGAAAATGTTGTGAATTTGTTCAGCTCATTTTCCATCTTAATCTATAAAAACCAGATTTTCGATCAAATTTTGAAAACACTTGGAACCTTTGATGCACTCAATTAAGTATTTTCTACTGGAAATGTAATAACCATCAGAATGTAGTATTTTATTAATACATTGATTGTAATACCGGAGAATTTTCCAACATAAAATAAATACAATAATTAAATAAATACAATAAATAAATAAATACAATAAATAAATAAATACAGCAAATAAATAAATAAAGGTAAGGGAATGAGAAATGAAATTTAACTTAAAAAGGAAGTAAAGGAATTTAATCAAATAAAAGGAATTAAATAAAGATAAATAGATTGTTAAACGGGAACCCGACACCAATGGACTCGAAAACTCGAGTCCAAACATAAATTTAGATCCGAGGGAAATGACGATACGGAATAGGAACCCGAAGATGGCCCGGAAATCGGAATTCGGGAGCATAGAGGGATAGAAGTCCGAAAGAGAGGAGGAAAAGCACGACGGATCGCACGACCCGCCCGGACCGAAGTCCAGGCGTGGGCCGCGCGGTGAAGGGCCAAACGGCGCGCCGCGACCGCGCCAACGGACAGATTCGTCGGTTGCGAGATTCACTCGCCCGAATCCGGATTTTTCGGCTTCGGTTGCATTCCTTTCGGCTCAAGATTCACCAAGGCCGACTTGGGACGTCCCCTAGGTCCCTTGTATCTATAAATAGCCCTCCTACTAGATCCCGAATCCCTTTTCAAACTTTCCATATTTTCTATACTTCAAAGCCTAGATCCGGAAGTCGTCGGAGGCACCAAAACCGAGCAAGAGACTGTCACGGACAAAATTTAGGAAGCCAACGTCGTGGTAAGTTCTGGTACAATCAATCTTTTACGTTCTCAATCCGAAAACGGATTCTAACTTAGTTTCTTTCCTCTCTACGCCCCGAATCGGATCTAGAACGAAGAACCCGACGAACCGAAGAGATAAACGGTCGACTGGAAGCCACGCCTCCAAAATCGACGATCCCAGACGACTGGAAATCTGTAAGTTGACACTTACATGGTTTTGGGAGTAATTAAAACACTTAAATCTAAAAGTTTAATCAAGAATTTTGAAAATCTGTCAACGTGAGATTTTTACCGACGCAGCGACTTTGCACGATTTTTTCGAACCCTTAAAAGTTTTTGAACGAGAAAATGTAAAACACAAAAAACGTCTTAAGACTTAGATCTATCTTCTATAAAATTTTCGGAATTTTTAATGATGTTTTGATATCTGAAACCGACCCCAAACCGAACTGTTTTGAAATCGAATCTTGAAATCTTGGCAGAACGTAGGTTTGAACTTGTAGGCGTTTTTGACTAGGGGTCTAGGCCGATTTAGATCTTTAGCCGAACATAAAAGTTGTAGATAATTGTCTTAAGAAGGTCCCTGTAAAATATCTTAGAATTTGGAGTTAGTTTGCTATGGTAGATCTTGAAATCTTGAAACTGGTGTTAGAATTTTCGGACAGATTATGATCCTGTTAAAAATTGACATTTTTCACTTACTTTCGTATCTCGGATCGAAAAACTTAAAACATGAAACTTGTATATCTCTATGGTTTCGAGTCACCGGTCAAATTTCAGAATTTTTGGATTTAAACTCGATTTTTAATGAATTTTGAATTAAACTGTAGTTTTGACCAAGTCAAATTTTGAAATCTTGTTGAAACTTGTGAAATTGTGAAACTTGCTCTTATCTTGTGGGTTCGATTCCCTAAGGAGTCTGTGTCCCTGCGGGTTCGATTCCCCAGGATGTCCGTGTCAAACCTTGCGGGTTCGATTCCCCAGGGTGTATGTTTTCTTGCGGGTTCGATTCCCCAGGATGTGTGTCGATTCCTGTGGGTTCAATTCCCCAGGATGAGTGTCAATCCCTGCGGGTTCGATTCCCCAGGACGTGTGTTGATTCCTACGGGTTCGATTCCCTAGGATGCGTTTAAATTCTTGCGGGTTCGATTCCCCAAGAACAAATTATACTAGATCATATTGAACAAAAGTGGAGAAATGAAATCCTGAAATACTTGAATATTTTCCTTATTTAAATTATGCCTTTAAATTATGTCTTGCGATTATTTTACCATGTGTGTTGAATTATGATCTTGTGGAAATCCTTGTCTTTTAAATTATGCAAATAAATTGTTATTAGATAAATGAATTAAATTATGGGGTTATGCACATGTTTTCTTTAAATTTAATTAAAGGCTTTGAAACCCCATAATCATGTATGTGTTAACTTACTCAGCAAGTTTTTGCTGACCAAACCATATTGTTTCCCTTTTTCTTTCAGAGCTGAAGAATATGCATCATCATATGCATACATGGGAATTTTGGGGAACACTTTATTCTTAAATTTTGGCCCTATTTTTAAATTTCGCTGCATTATACATATGTAAATATTATTTTCCGCTGCAACTTTGATACATTATTTTTAAATTATATATGAATGGGCCGTTTGAATGTTTTAAATTCTGAAAAACTATAGCTTTGCATCTCTTTAGCAAGCTCGGAGAAACCGTGTCTTGCTAGGGAGGTGTGGCGGTGACACCCCGACCTGGGTGACCAAAAACCGGGGTGTTACATTGATAGTTTATTACCAATCTCGGTTTACATCTTTTTTGTTTTACCGTGATTTCTTACCAAGAATCCATGACTGCTATAGGTTCAATAAGTTAAAGATTGATATGCTCTTTGATTGATTTATTACCAACATGTGTTTACCCATTTTTATTTCAATTTTGCTGCTCTTTATCGCGATCATGATGGCAATATCAAGGGCTGGATTTACATTGGAGGATGGTGTTCTCAGGTCTTTTATGGCTGAACTATGTTTGGTTCTTGGTCTGTGTCTTGCTCGGAATTCCCACATCTCTACTGATTGATTGTCTGTCTTTGTGCTATCAATTATCACTATCTTTCTTTTGCCTCTCTTAATTCCTTTTTCTTCTCTCTCTTTTAATCATGTCAAAAGATCCTCTCATGATCTTGCTCATAACATTGCAAAAGGTAGCTTGCTGCCAAACTTTAACCTTAATGACAGCCTATACATGGAAATAAGTGATGAGAGCCTATGTCACACAAATTATAAAGGGACAAAGGGAACAGAGATGGGGCCGGGTGGGGCGTTGAACCCCCAGCGTAAAGGTTTGAAGTCAGGGAACTTGACCATTATGCCAAGCCATCATCCCCGGTTTTTATCTAAGAAAAAATATATATGAATTTATAATCACACCATTTAAAAACTACGTACGTATATTCCTTTAATATTATTTTTTTTTTGCTAAATAACCTATACAGACTAGAAAATGATGGTGGAGACCCATGCCAATACCTTTACTATCTATATGCCAAATATTTAGCAACACCCACACGAATAATTTATGAATAATATCAATAAGTCAGTACTGATTTTCTTTTGTGCATGCTTTTTTAAATAAGCAAGTTATGGGTTAAATACATGAATATTATCAATAAATTTTAATTATTTAGAAAAATCGGCAACGTTATAAAAACAGGGGATGGGAAAAAGATGATTCAATCCCCACCCGGTTTGTGAGAGTGCACACGTAAAAAATTATCGATACGGAGATTTAAATTTAAATTTCAATATAGAAATGATATATACTTTTCCATCATCTCTATAATAGTTCCATACTTGAGAAAGGCAATAAGAAGTAAAACAATTATTATGCAGAATGACTAACAAATGACAGATTAATCAATTCCCCTATAAAACCCTAAGTTGTTTACTACGGCAACTGATAAAAAATCAAATTTCAAGAGAAAAAATGTTATGCATCAGAAGATTTGGAATAAGTTTAAGGTAGAAATGAAGCAAGAGCAAAATGGATACACTGACCTGATGATGAGCAGACAAAATGAAGAGACAGAAGGGATAAGAAGAATAGATGCTGGGAGGATTTTGAATCCATTTTAATCATTGAAGTCTATGTTGTTGAGATTTTCTTTTTGGGGTTTCCAAGAAGAGATTCAAAGGGATTTTTCCCTATTTCAAAATGTGGGGAAAAATCAGTAATGGAGGGGTTGGGGACACAGGAAAATCAATAATTCAGCCTTCATCAGACATTGTGCACAAAAGTTGGAAAAGAAAATAAAGGTTTAAGGAAGCAAAGGGTAAAGCAAAAGAGGATGTGTGTGCTGCATGTACGCATATTTTAATGATAGGAGATATATATAAAAATAAATAAATAAATAAAAAGTGATTTCTTTGTCAAGAAGAATATGAAATTTGAATAGTGGATCGTGGAATCAAGAATACATGGACCATCCCGCTATTACAAGTATTTCATATCAAGAATATGAAATTTAAATAAACAAAAAGTGATTTCTTCTTCTTCTTGTTGTTGTTGTTCTTATTACAAGTATTTTATTTATACGTCTTTTGTTAAACAGAATGTCCCTTCCTTTTGATTAGACACGGTGTTCAATGTATTTGTTTAAGCTTAATGGTAAATATTTTAAAATATACTATATCAGTAAAAAATTATACTCCATCCATCCCGCTATTTGTGTTCACATTTTATATTATCCATGTTACAAGTTTGACCTAACTTTTTATCGCAATTATAAAAAATATGGTCAAATGAGTTTTTGTTAAATTCCTCTATTCGCATTGTTTTAAATTATATTATACTTCATCCGTCTCATAATATTTTTTACACTTCTACTTTTCACGTTGGTCAATGCACATTTTAAATTATTAATAATTCAAGTTCGGTATAAGTAAAAATTCTAAAAGTTTGAAATTTAAAAACTACATGACGAGACGAATTTAACAAGATCCCACTTGACTATATTTTAATTTGTATAACTATGATAAAACTTTAATTGAAAGTGTGTGTGTGTAGTAGCACATTAACAAACGTCAACAACAATATGAGACGAAGGTAGTATAATTTTACTTGTAAACACATTTTTTGTTGTATTAACTAACAAATAAATGTAATAACTTCGTGTACAAATATTTTCGGACAGAGATAATGGGACAAAGGGAGTATAAAATTTATACTTCCTCTATTTTTTTGTTTGCTACGGACCCACTCAGCACGCAGTCCAATGCACATTTAAATCATTAATAACTCAAACTCATACAAGTAAAAATTCTAAAAGTTTGATATTTAAAAACTACAAGATGAGACAAATCTAACAAGATCTCACTTGGCTATATTGTAATTTGTATAACTATGATAAAATTTCAAGTTAAAGTAATTGTGTGAATAGTGTCATATTCCCCAATGTAGCTATCTTTAAAAAACGGAAGAAGTATCTATTTAAAACTATATTAAATGAATCTAACAACTAGTTTAACTATGTTTTTTTATTTGAGACGTTTTATTTTGGGCGGAGGGAGTATTTTTCTCCTTTTTATATTACTTTCGTATTAATTGTATATAAGACCCGAAAACAGAGGGAGGAGATATGAAAAATTATGTTTTGACCATGTAATAAGAGTGAAAGGAAATGATTTAATTACAAAGAGGGGCATGAAGAAAATGAAATGAAACTATGGGTCCGTTCTGCACGTTGAGCTGTAACTGCGGGTTGTAGCTGCGAGCTACAGCTTTAAGGAGTTGCAGGGCCGTCTCGGAAATTTTCTAGGCCCTGAGCCAAATTTAAAAAATAGGCCCCATAAAAATTATATTTAATAATTGTCTTGTAATTTTTTTTGCATATATCGGATATTCTCATGTTTCACTGAACATTGAAGAGTTACACCCCAAAACAAAATTTTGCATAAACAAATGCTCGAATTGAGACATTTATTTAATGAGTCCGCATACTACTAGACATATACTACCTCCGTTTAGTTTTAATTGCTACATAGAAAAAACTGTTTTCAACTAACCGACTTTGGATAGTTCTATAAGACTAAATAAAAAAAAAAAGGTAAAGTAATAGACTACAAAACTCCTATTGAACTTACCTTCAAAATCATTTTTAACCTAACAAATAAAGTTCCAAAATTAGCTAGTTGAAATTAGTAATTGGAATGTAGCAATTAAAAAAGCGGAGGAAGTATTTTACATTCATATTTATATATTTGCAAATTTTTTAATTAAAAATATTTTATATAATAATAGTTTTAAACACATGATATAATTTTTTAAAAATACTAACATAAAAAATAATTAGCTAGTTAGCACTACATATATGCTTAAAATATTAAGTATGTTTACATTTTATTTTATATATATATAAAAGAATTATCATTCATTAAAAAAAAAAAGAAATTACATGCGGGCCCCCCAAAATGGGGGGCCCTGAGCACCGGCTCCGGGTGCTCCCCCTTGGAGCCGGGCCTGAGGAGTTGTAGCTGTTGGAGCTGTAATTATCAGTTTTTGCATAAGTATTCAGTACAAGTAGCTGTAGCTGTCAAAAATTATAATTTGAAGAGAAAAATTAATTAAATTTGGAAAGTAGCTTCCGAAAGCTCCCAAAAGCTACTTCTTGTAGCTTCTAAAAAGAAGCTTCCAAAAGCTCCCAAAAGCTCCCAAAAGCTCCTAAAAGCTCCTAAAAGCTAGTGTACAGAACGGGGCTTTCGTTTTAAAATAAAAGCTAAAGCTACCAAAAGCTCCCAAAAGCTGCGTGTAGAACAAACCCTATGGGTCTAACATATTGCCTTAGCTTGGTGTTTTTTTTTTTTTTTGGAAGTGTTACATTTCATGATTTCACATAATCCAAAACATATTTTTAATGTTAATATATCAAATCGTATAAAAGTAAATTATAAAAATTAATATTCTAATTAAATCCATTCGATTAGACGAATCCAAAAAGATTTTATTTGCTTATATTTTATCTTATATAACTGTGTTAAAGAGTCGAATCAAAGTTAATTAATGAATAATAATTACTATGCAAAGATAATTATGAAAAAATATAGGATATAGTATATAATATAATTATTTTAGTAATTTAACAGATGAGGAGGAACAAAGTGGTGAGGCACATGGAATTGCATGCAAAGCTGAAAAAGGGGACAGAATATATGGGATCACACACTTTATTTTAAATTTCACTTTTTATTTATTTATTTATTTAGCAAATGGTTTTTAAGAGACCATCTGCCCTTTCGATTTTAGACTACTGCCTAGTTAAGCTGCCCAATATTTATTCGATTACTTTTGAAATTAAATACGAACTAGCAAGGTTAATTAAATACTACTAGATTTTTTCGTCCGCTGCGCATGAGAGATTTTTTTTCTAACTTTTAATTAAATAAAATCAAGAATTTTTGAGGCATTTTTATACTTAAAAAAGTGTTTAGGTGCCCCATTTATATCATATATCAGATTTCAAACATCTTAACAACTTCTTAAATTTGTAAAAAAACAAAAAAATAATATATTGCATATAAGATAAGGGCAGAGGAACACTGGTAGAGAAACCCTGGTAGCTGTAGTTCTACATGTTCAAGCAACTTATATAAATGTGAAGGATGAGATCCAAATAAACATGTATGGATGTGAGCTCTTTTCGAATACCAAAATATGATAATACATTTCATTACAATTCAGCCTAACTCCAAGCTGAAAAGCTACTGAGGGCAATCAATAATCACCGAACATCAAATAATGTAAGCGAGTCGCTTTGAAGTTAAAAATGTGTATTCCTCTTAATTTCATTTTCGCATGGTGAATGGAACAACTATAGAGCTCTGAACGACCTCTTTTCAATATATCGGGGCAGAGATGCAGCGACACTATATATGAAATTGCAATTCCGGTGGTTGAAATATATAACAAATAAATATATGATGTATTGTGCGGTGAGAGTGTTCACAAAAGATATCGTTCTATTTTTTTTTATTAAGATTGAAAACCTTTAGGCATTTTGGTGCTTGTGGTGGAGGTATTTACTCATCCCTCCCTAGTATATAATGTGAAGTCCCTAGTGTTTAAGTGGAATATTTTCTCTATAAATAGGATTTTGTATTTTTTTTTCTGATTCAAGTTTCAAACCAATGTAACAATGAACTCCTCATTCTCATGCAAAATTAGTATTCCACTTTTTATTAAAATAAATAAATATACACAACATCACCCAAAAGTGTAGAAATCAAGGTAAACATAAGGAGTTAGTTTAAGATCACATACAGAACTGTTCTCGTGTAATGGTACTACACTGATGCCCCAGCATGTATTAGTATATAATTTTCCATGCATCCACATGCATCTAAACTTTATAATTCTTCCCAGTTTTCATTTTTAATGGCATATAATTATCCAAAATTCAAGTTTATAGATCATCTTTAAACTTGAGGGCTATCCAATGGTAGTAGATAAATCAATTTCTGGAAAAAAAATATCAATGCAACTCAATCCAGAAAATACAAAAGCCTTAACCATTCAACTCATCTCCATTATATAATTTTCAACCAACACAAAAATGCATACATATTTCTAAAACAACATAGATTGACGACCAAAATTCTCAATTTCCACATACCTCTTCCAAAACAAAATCCCTTGAAGAACCCCAAGACCCATTTCAAAGAATTAACCAAGAATAAATATGAACATTCAAGACTAAAGCATTTTACTCAGGAAAATATTTAATTAACCAGACATTCAAGTACCAAATAAAAAATTAATCCCCAAGCACTAAGTCAAAAGAATACAACTTTTGACAGATATAAAGAAGGAAGGAAAAAATAAGAAGAGGATGAGAAATCCATCAAATCATTATTAAGAACAACAATCAGTTAAAAATTAAAAACAATAGTCGTACAATGTAGTCATATATATGTAAAGAATGTATATAACAAAATGTGCTAGGTCAGTATAAATCATATTAACATTTGAAATTTCATCAATATCCTTCATTATTATACCCACCACCCCCATCTGCCATCACTATAAAATAATTTTTATACTATAGAGTTGTCATCCTTCTATTTAATCTTTTACCTAGTATTATATATGGTGATTTTTTGTGTTTAAAATTTAGGTTTACCAACTCAACTATCGAAGACACAACTAATTTAGAATTTTCTATCCGACTAAAGTTGTTAAATTTTTTTGGGAAAGAGTAAAGTTGTTAAATTTGATTTTTAAATATATATTTTTAATAAAATATTTATATTTATAGTATAATTATTAATAATTAAGAATTTCTTAAAATCTATTTTAAACTCCATTTTTTAACCTAATTAAATTTATTCATTTATATTGTAATATATCAATATTTATTACAAAATATCTCAGCAAAAAAATATTTATTATATTATATATAGAATCAAATCAAATAATTGTGGGCAACCCTTCTGTAATACCCGTAAAATAATAACAATATTAATAATTAATAATAAATAATTATTAATAATAAAATAGTATTAATAGTAATAAGCAAATAATAAATATGTTTAAAGGGGATCTAGTTCCTATCCCATATAGATGTGGTCAAAGAAATCTTACCTTCCCTAGAACTAGAATACGGCTCAATTCAATTAAAATCTAGTTGTGGTATCCGGTATAGATTTGATAGCCAAGTTTTGAGGATCAAATCCCTCTAGTATTGGGAGGCAAAAACCCACCGTTCAACCCTAAAACAAAATCACAAATATTTTCGAGAGGTGGAGACGGCGAGTATAGGTTGGAGTGTGCGCTGCGAAGTGAATTCTTTTCTCTGTCGAGGGACCTTGCAGCCAACTCTCGTCTCTTCTGTCTGGCAATTTCCATCTTCTGGTAAGTCAATCTATAGGTATTAATTATTTAATTATTTCAGTGGAAATTGGTTTCGTAAGTTCTGGCAAGCATGTCCTTTATAAATTGGGAATTCATGGATAGTGAGTGCTATGATTGTATGGACGATTGGCAGTATATAATTCGGGAGTGAGGAGTTTAAATAGGTCCTGTTTTAATTGTTCGCAGTTCATTTTTAAGCCGAATCTCTTCCGGATTGTGTGGGTTTCCAACAAGCAACACTCCTTTTCTTCTTTCCGCCTGATTCCGTTCTGAATTGTAAGTTAATTCATCCTCTCCCTAAATCCTTTGTTCCCTGAACAAGTCAAATGGTCTTTGAAGTTGCCTGGTTATGTCGCACCCGCATGGATTTTTAGTTCAATTATAAATGTTCTTACTATAATATGGAATGCAACCTGTGGTTCTTTGCTTGAAGGTTCCGAAGGCTGTATAATACTTATGTATCTATATATATTATATGTATGATGTATCATTGTCCGTGCCTTGTCAAACTTGTAGGGAAGACCCCAAATTTTAGTTGATGTATCATTGTCCGTGCCGTGTCTTTCCTTTAACTACACCTTCACTGCTAGACTGTAACACCCCGGTTTTTGGTCACCCAGGTCGGGATGTCACCGCCACATCTCCTTAGTAAGACACGGTTTCTCCGAGCTTACTAAAGAGATGCAAGGCTAGGTATTGCAGTATTTAAAACATTTAAAGCATTCAAAATAGCCCATACAGTATAACTCGAAAATAATAATAGCATAGCGCAGCAGAAATATTTAGTTTAGTACAGTATCGCAGCGGAAAATATAAAAAGGGCCGACATGGCCAAAACACGGGTTAAACAGGCCCGTTCATAATATAGTCTAAGTACGAAATTTAAAAGCAAAATAACAATCCCCAAAATCCCATGCATGATTCGTGCTCACACATGCTCATTCCACATATTCTGTAAAGAAAGGAATAAAAAAAATGGTTTTGGTCAGCAAAATTGCTGAGTAAGTTAACACATGCATGATCGTAGGGTTTAAAAGCCATAAATTTAGTGATTTAACAAAAACATGATAATAACATAATATTTAGTTTCATCTAATCCATATCCAATAGCATAATTTATCCCAGGCTCTATTTAATAACACATATCACATGGTTTAATCACAAAAGCCATAATTTAAATAAAGCATTTAAATAATTTAATTGGACATCAACATAATTTAATATAATTTAATTTAATTTAGAATCCCCATTACATTCCCGATTTTGTATTTCAAGGTTTCACGATAAAATCGCGATGTCAACAAGTTTAGCCGGTAGCCCGGCGGCCGCAACCGTATCAGCCATACCCAGTACCACTCCGGAGCCTCGGGAAACCCATACGGATATTCACGAGAGTGTAGGCTCTAAGTTTCGCCGTTTAGGCAATCCATATCTCAAATTTAGCGCGCGGGGTCACCATCGTCCATTACGACACGAAGTGAATCGTTAGGGGGCACCCTGCAGAGCACTCACCCCTAATTTTAATTTATCAAGTTTGTAAGGGGATTTGGTTTTTAAAATCTGCCTTCCATTGTATTAATTTAGAAATAATATCTCAATTCGTTTCAACCCTAAAGGTTAATTCCATGTTTCAACAAGATTTCAAGATTTCGTTTCGGTAAATCACAGTTTACTCCAAAATTCGTCTAAAATCAGATTTAATTCCAAAAATTCCAAAATTTCATATCTGACTCGGAAACATCAAGATCTACAACTTTCGTGTTTTAACTTTTTCAATCCGAGATACCTAAGTAGGTCAAAATCGCCAATTTTCACATAAGAAGAATTCTGTCCGAGTTTAACATGTCACAGTTTAAAGATTTCAAATTCTACCATATCAATTCAACTCCAAATTTAATGAAATTTGACAGGGATCATGTTAAGACATTTATCAACAACTTTCATGTTTGGTCAAAGATCTAAAACAGCCTAGATCCTATGTCAAAAACGTGATCAAGATCATTCCTAAGTTCTGTCCAAGATTTCGAGATCTAGAATCAAACAGTTCGGTTTCAACGGGTTTTCACATACCAAATCAACTCCAAAAATTCCCAAATTTTTACAGTAGCTAGGCCTAAGTCTTAGGAACGTTTTTCGTGTTTTAAGTTTTTCCGTTTGAGTTCGTTTTAAGGATCGGAAAAATTCACCAAATTTGTTGCGTCGGTAGAAAAACAAAAGTGGACAGATTTATGGTTCTTGTTGAATCTTTTAGGTTTCGAATGTTTTAAAATCTCCCAAAACCATGTAAGGTTAACTTACAGTGTCTATGAACGTCGGGGATGTCTAGTTCGGAGGCGTGGCTTCCAGATCACCGTTTCTCCTCTCCGTTCGTCGGGTTCTACGATCTAGATTCGATACGGGGTGTAGAAGGAAAAGAACCGAAGTTAGAATCCGTTTTCGGATTGAAACGTGAAAAGATTTATCGAACTAGAGCTTACCACAACGTTTGGAGATGCTTGGATTTTCGTCCAAAGCTGCTGCCTCCGTTTGGTGCTTTCCGTCGACTCCGAATTTAGGGTTTCGAACGTATAGAAGAGTGTAGGGTTTTGTAAACTTGTTTGGGGCTCCCAAGGGGCTTATTTATAGAATTCTTAATTCCTAGGGCGTCCACAACCGACCTAAAGGTCTGGAGTCGAGAGATGTTCAACCGAAAGTCGAAAAATCCGCGTTCGGGCGAGAGATTCACGCAACAAACGAATATGTGAAGTGGCGCGGTCGTGGCGCGCTAAAGCCACTTCACCGCGCGGCCACCGCGCCGACTTCGCCTGGACTTCGGTCCGGGCGGGTCGTGCGATCCGTCGTGCTTTTCCGCCTCTCTTTCGGGTTTCCATCCCTCTATGCTCCCGAATTCCGATTCCGGGGTATACTCGGGTTCATACTTTCTCTCTAATTTTATTCTCAGTCTAATTGGATGTTTTGGACTCGAATACTCGAGTTCATTAGTGTCGGGTTTTGGTGTACCATTTATCCATCCTTTTATTGAATTAAATTCCTTTAATTCCTTTTTAAGTAAAAATCTCATTTCTCATTTCCTTATCTTTATTTATTTCTTTTATTTGCTGGATTTGCTTATTTATTTATAGTATTTATTTTATTTATTATTTATTTATTTAATTATTGTTTTATTTTATGTTGGAAAATTCTCGGGTATTACAGTCTACCCTCCTTAAGAATCAACTTCGTCCTCGAAGTTGTGTTTCGGCTTTTCTCGTCTCGTGCTAAGGTCTTGTGTTTGTTTTATTATATTGTGACTGAACTTAGAATTAAAACTTCTAAGCTGCCTACCTACCCGGTAAAGGGATCAAGCCATAACGTAGTTCAAAAGTTTACTAAAATGCACGAAAGATTAGGGGGTATGACATCCTCTCCCCCTTAAGATTGCAGTTATGTCCCCATAACTGTGTCGGTATCGGTTTGGAACAATGTCGGGTATCGTTCCCTCATATCGGATTCTACTTCCCAAGTTGCCGTCTCACTTTCGTGATTTGACCAAAGAACCTTGATCATTTTGACGGTTTTGTTCCTCGTTACTCGTTTCTTAGTATCGAGAATACGCACTGGGACTTCTTCGTAAGTCAAATCTTCATCGAGCTCAATTATCTCCGGTTGAAGTACATGTGTCGGGTCCGGCACATACTTCTTTAGTTGCGAGACATGGAAGACATTATGAACTCTATCTAAGTGTGGCGGTAAAGCCAATCGGTAGGCTAGAGTTCCGACTCGTTCTAGAATTTCGTAAGGTCCTATGTATCGAGGACTTAACTTTCCTCGCTTGCCAAAGCCCATCACCCCCTTCATGGGCGATATCTTTAGCATGATCCTATCTCCCACTTGAAATTCTAGGTCTCGTCGTCTCACGTCGGCATAACTCTTTTGACGGTCTTGAGCGGCTTTCATCTTCCCTTGGATCACTTTGATTTGTTGAGCCATGTCTTCGATAAGTTGTGGTCCCACTACCACGGACTTATCGTTTTCTTCCCAGCTCAAAGGGCTTCGGCACTTTCGTCCATACAATGCCTCGAAAGGTGCCATGCCGATACTCGCATGGTAACTATTATTATAGGAAAACTCAATCAAGGGTAAATGAGTTTCCCAATTTCCTTTGAATTCCAACACGCATGCTCTCAGCATGTCTTCTAGTGTTTGGATTGTTCTCTCGGTTTGTCCATCCGTCATCGGGTGGAATGCGGTGCTCATTTTGATTTGAGTACCGAGAGCTTTTTGTAACTCCGTCCAGAAATGAGAGACAAATCTACTGTCTCTATCGGAAATGATATCATGTGGTACTCCATGTCGTCGTACCACATTATCAATGTAGGCTCGGGCCAATTGGTCCATAGTCCACGTGTCTTTCATTGGGATAAATATGGCTGTCTTCGTTAGCCTATCCACAATCACCCAAATCTTGTTCATGCCTTTAGGTGATCGGGGTAATCCCGAGACAAAGTCCATTGAGATGCTATCCCACTTCCAACTTGGAATCTCTAGTGGTTGCATCAGTCCTAAAGGTTTATGTCGCACTGCCTTAACCTTTTGGCAGGTGAGACATCTCGCCACGAAGTTCGCCACTTCCTTCTTCATTCCCGGCCACCAATAGATCTTCTTCAGATCTTTGTATAGCTTGTCACCTCCGGGATGTACGGAATATGGCGTGTTGTGCCTTTCCTCCATCAACCTTTGCTTCAATTCGGCACATTTAAAAGGCACACACCATCTACCTTTAAAACGGATGCTTCCATCCTCATGGACAGCAAATCCTATTGCCTTTCCTTCGGCAATATACCATTTTATCTTCTCGAGTTTCGGATCGCCCGGTTGAGCGAGTCGAATCTCGTCCAATATTGGAGTTTCTACGACCATGGCATTGACCGTTTCTCTCACTGTGCCAGGATGCACAAGTTCTAACTCCAATCTTGCCAAATCCATGTACAATGCCGGCGGAATTACCAACGAGTTTGTCACGTGTTGGGTTTTCCGACTTAGGGCATCGGCTACCACATTCGCCTTCCCCTCGTGGTATGCTATCTCTAAATCGTAGTCTTTAATAAGTTCCAACCACCTTCGCTGTCTCAAATTCAACTCCTTCTGAGTGAATATATTTCAAGCTCTTGTGGTCGGTGAACATTCGACACTTCCGCCCATAAAGATAATGTCTCCATATCTTTAGAGCGAAGACGACCGCTGCCAACTCCAGGTCGTGTGTCGGATAATTTTCCTCGTGAGGTTTTAGTTGGCGTGATGCATAGGCTACGACTCTCGAGTCTTGCATCAAGACACAACCTAGACCTTCCTTCGAAGCATCGCTATATACTTCGAAGTCACCATTCTCTGATGGTAATGTTAATACGGGTGTGGTTGTGAGTCGTTTCTTCAGCTCTTGAAACGATGACTCACATGCTTCGGTCCACTCGTATTTTGCCCCTTTCTTAAGTAGCTGGGTCAAAGGACGTGCAATCCTTGAAAAGTCCTTCACAAATCGTCTATAATATCCGGCTAATCCAAGGAAACTCCTTATTTCCGTTGGACTTTTCGGAGTTGCCCATTCAGTTACGGCAGAAACTTTTGCCGGATCCACTGATACTCCATCAGCGGATACTATGTGTCCGAGAAATGCCACTTCTTTCAGCCAGAAGTCACATTTCGACAGCTTGCCGTATAGCTGATTTCTTCGCAAGATTTCCAACACTTGATGTAAGTGCTTCGCATGCTCCTCCTCGCTCTTCGAGTAGATCAGGATGTCGTCGATGAACACTACGACACACTGGTCTAACAATTCTCGGAACACGTTGTTCATGAGATTCATGAACATGGCCGGAGCATTTGTTAACCCGAAGGATAACACTGTGAACTCGTATTGGCCATATCGTGTTCGAAACGCCGTCTTTGGAATGTCCTTCTCGGCAATCCTCAATTGATGATACCCAGATCGCAAATCGATCTTCGAGAATACTGAAGCTCCCTTCAGTTGATCAAACAGATCCTCTATTCTCGGTAGGGGGTATTTATTCTTAATGGTCACTTGGTTTAGTCCTCGGTAATCTATGCAAAGACGTAGTCCTCCGTCTTTCTTCTTGACAAACAAAACCGGTGCTCCCCAATAGCTCCTCGAGTTGTTCCTTTAACTCCTTCATTTCCAGTGGTGCCATCCGGTACGGAGCTTTTGAGACAGGCTCTGTCCCCGGAATGAGATCTATCGTGAATTCAAGATCTCTCTCAGGTGGCATGCCCGGAACGTCTTCAGGGAACACGTCCGGGTATTCCCTTACCACTGGTATGCTATCAACCTTGTTCTCTTCCGCCTCAAGGTTGTGCACATAGCACGCATATAGTTCATACCCCTTACGCATCAAGTTACTTAGTTTAAGTGCACTAACGATTTTGTTACTTTTCTTAGGGGGCTGAGAGTAAAAGATAACTCTCTTTCCCCTACTTTTTGACAAGGTGGTCTTTTGCTTTTGGCATTCGATCACCGCTTTATACTGGGATAGCCAATCCATCCCCAGTATGATGTCAAAGTCTCTTAAGTTAAATTCTACCAAGTTCGCGAAGAATTCTACGTTCTTTATCACTATAGGAATTCCGTTATATCGTTTAGAGCAAGACACTACTTCTCCAGAAGGCAATTGAATTCCTAAGCTAATTCTCTCGCACTTAGGTAGATCTAACTCAGGCACTATCCTTGATGCAATAATTGAGCAACTAGCTCCAGAATCAAATAGAACTCTAAGGGGTGTATTCAAAACGTGAAATGTACCTGCCATCACTTCTCCTTGCGCAGGCACGTCCGCTTGGTTTACCACATTGAGCCTCCCCACAGGGCGTCCTTGGTTGCCCTGCTGATTCGCGTTCTGCTGCGGGTTTTGCTGTTGGTTTTGATTCTGCGGGGGCGGAGGTCGTTGGTTCTGGTTCTGGTTTTGCGGCCTATTTTGAGGGGGTCTGTACCCTTGGTTATTCCCGTTTCGACCGTTTTGGTTTTGAGGCTGTTCTTGCCCCGCGACCAAATCGTCCCTCTTCGTTATGTTATCGAGCCTAGTTCGGCAATCCCGTCGAACGTGACCCATTCGACCGCATCGGTAACAGGCGCCTTGTTGCGGGCATCCCCTTGCCAGATGGGGTCGTCCACATCTCGGGCAAGGCGGTACCGGATCTTCCTGGTTGAACCTCCTCCCAGTGTTGTTTTGTTGGGGCCTATTCGACCCTCTGCGCTGCTCGTTCCTTCCAGTGTTGTTCTCGTTTCTCGAGTCTCGGCTTCTCTTGTCTTGAGGACCTCTGCTGGACTCCCCACTCACCCTTCTTTTCAGCTGCTGCACGCGTGCTACCGCCACAGCGCGATCGTATACGGCTTGCAAATCGGGGTAGTGCACCCCCGCGATCACCTCGCGCACAGACAGGTTCAGTCCCATCTCGAACTTCTGTGCCTTTTCCGCATCAGTAGGCTCTAGCCTTGGTGCGAACCTCACCAGCTCCTTGAAGCGGGTGTAGTATTCTTGCACCGTTTGGCTTCCTTGCTTCAGTGACAGGAATTCTTCGTACATGGCAGCTTTGGTACTCAAGGGATAGAATCGATCCCTGAGTAGTTCCATCATCTCCATCCACGAATAAGGCTCGTCATCTTCAGTCAGTTTGGCTTGCGTTGCTTGCCACCAGTCATCAGCTTCGCCTCCCAAGTAGTATGAAGCGACATGTACCCTTTCTCCTTCCGGACATTTGACCGCTCCCAGCAGCTTGTCAAAAGTCCGGATCCATTCTTCCAGTTTAGCGGGATCCTCCTCACCAGCATAGTGGGGCGGCTGGTAGGGATTCACCATCGCCAGGTAGTTAGGGCGAGCTTGGGGCGGAGGTACCGCCGCAGCTTGACCCTGGTTGACTTGCGCATTTCCGAGCGCAATCAACACTTCCTCTATCGTCCTAAGACGATCGCCCACATTGTTCGGTGCGGGGGCGTCCTGCGCACCTTGGGGTTGTTCCTCATCAGGTTGGTTTGGTTCAGTGACGTTTGGTGGTGTTTCAGTAGGTGTTTCAGTAGTGGTTTGGGGAGCGGGTTGGGCTCTGCCTCTTCCTCTGGGTGCCATTCTGGTACAAACGGGATAGATTAGGACTGGTGAATTTAGCATATAGTCTAAGCAATTTCTATGAATGTATATGTGTGTAGTAATTTAGCACGTGGTGCTCTGTTCGGGTTAAGAAGCATCGTATGCTTCGGGGTTTTATTTTATTTTGTTTTGTTCTGTTTTGATTTGATTTAAAAAAAATAAATCGGGCATTCCATTTCCTCAAAAGAAATTTTAGTACAAAAGTAGAAATAGTTTTCTGGCAAAATAGTATCTAATAATAGAAGCTCTAGTGTCTCATGACATCCTCTGGCGGGGTAGCAGGATCTTCCTCCTCCGAACTCGGCGGTAGTAGGTCATCAAAGATAGTGTTTAAGTCTTGCCCGTGGGCATCGATGTATTCCTTTAGTATTAAGTTTTGTGTAGTGAGGGTTTGGACTTGGCGTTCGAGTTGGTTTATGAGGTGATGATCCGCCTCTCTCAAGTTGCCCATGTGATGTAAATTGGCCTCCAATTGAGCCATACGGTACTTCATCTGCTCTAGGGTTTGGTGGGAATCGAGATGAACACTCATCATCCTGACCATCAACTGCATCATATCTTGACTAGCCATCTAGCGCAAGCAAGAGATCTAGGTTAATATTCGCCAAGATTCTAAGTTCAATTCGCCAAGATTCTAAGTTCGAGTTTCCAAGATTCTAAGTTCAAGTTTCGCCAAGATGCTAAGTTCAAGTTTCGCCAAGATTCTAAGTTCAAGTTTCCAAGATTCTAAGTTCATAGCAGAGATGCAACATGCATATGCAAATGATATTTGTAATACCATAGAAATTGCCCGATATATATGTATGAATATATATATTTTGATCAATTCACTAAGTAGATTTTTAATCAAATCTATATATATTTATATGTTCAAATATGTGCTTAAAGATTAGTATATTATTTTCTACAAAACATACTTTGAAAAAAATTATATATATTTGTCTTTTCAAATAAATATATGGATTTCAATATCAAGTGTAATAAGTATATGGTTCATAGAATATTTTAAATCCATATACAAGTTTATATACACATATATACCTTGGTCTTGAAATAATCTTTCCAAACATGTACACATGTATATACATGTATATATTTACATGTTTAAATTATAATGAGAATTATCTATTTTCTATATATCCTTGATTAATCATTCTACCCATATTTTTTTTATGAATTATTCTAGAATGCCATAATATAATTGGGAATAATTTGACTATGGTTTGAAATTGTAGGGTGGAATATTAATCATATCTTGTCATTTTCAAATAAAGAATATATTCCTTTTTGAAGCTATGTATGACTTACAAGATCACAAAAATTCCCACATTATGATTTTTTTTAAGATAAGAATCTTAATATATATATATATATAAAAAAAAAAAAAATTTAAAAAAAAAAAAAAAAAAAAAAAGTTACTGTAGCATGCTACTGTAGCACGCTACTGTAGCATGCTACTGTAGCAGTCGGGATTTATGTGTTTTTGGGACTTTTTGCCATTTTTTGGGTCCCAAAGGTGGGAATCTTGATCTATCACGGGTGTGGCATCTTTTTGGATGTTATGTAATCAATCCCATCCCCATTCTCAGCCATTTTCATCAATCATTCACCCCAAACTCTCCAAAAACTCTCCCAAAAGCCAAACACTCTTCCGACGAACTTCCGGCGACTTTCCGACGAGTTTCCGGCAATCAAATCCAACCAAGGTAGGGTGTAGATCAAGGATTTGCAAGCATTGGATTGTTGGTAAGGTGTAAATCAAGTTTACTTATTGCTTTAAGATCATAATCAACCTTCTAACTTACGGATCTTTACTTGCAAAACACGTTCGTAGCCAAAGGAGAAGAAGAACGTGTTGCGTAGATCCGTTCGTGGCGATTTTGGACAAATCGATCAACTCTAGAACGTTCAAGAACTCACTCACTGTAAGTTAATAACTTACATATCAATATGGGTGGTTTAAAGACATCCGAAACATTGGATCTTAAACGAAACGTTGAAATCAAACCTAAAAACCCCAATCTACGTATTTTCTGAAATCCGACCAAAACTCTTACTTCGAGCGTTCAAACCTGAAAACTCAAAACTAAGATTTTGATCCTAAGATCTTAAGCTATATTGTGTAAAAATTTCAGAGATTTTCATCAAGTTTTGATACCCCAAATCAAGTCGGACATATTCTGCGTTTTTAAAAATTTTCAAAAGTTGACAGATTTCATAACCGAACTTGATGAGCTTATTTCTATCATTTCTAGTCCAAACCAATCTTCATGATCTAAACAAAAGTTGTAGATCTATGAGTCTTGAATACCTCTGTAAAATTTCATGCACTTTCATTAAGATTTGCTATCCCAAACCGTGTCAAACATATTCTGTGGTGCATGAACCTTTCGGAAACTGAGACAGATTTTAAGACCGAACTTAGTAGATTAATCTGACTTAATCCGTGATGAATTTGCGTAATTTGCCTCTAATAAAACTTGTTTATTTTGATGTCTTTTAAGTGCCTGTAAATTTTCAGAATTTTTGGAGTTCATTTGACATGTTAAAAAGTCAAATCTTTGACAGATGTCAAACCTGAATCCTGACAGCTTTTTGTTTGTGTAGAAAACTTGATTTTTGACATGCTTCCCATCATTTTTCCCAAAAACTCAAAACATGAAAGTTGTTCATTGGGATGTATTTGAGCTACTGTGAAAATTTCAGATTAATCGCCTAAGAAATGGATTTTTAAACTGAAAAGGCGTAAACTGTGACATCGATCGGTTTTAAACTTGTGAAATTTTGAAATCTCTAAACAACGATCGAAATCTTGTGATACGATAAAGTTGTATTTTTGGAAATCCCGTTACACTAAAGTTGAAACGATATCGGTTTCATTGGGGGGTGAGTGCTCTGCAGGGTGCCCTCCTAATTATTCATTTTGTGCCAAAACGGCAATGATGATTACGCGCGAAAGATTGCCAAAACGGCATCTTATATTTTTGGGCCTATCCTCTCGGGTGTATCCGTATGGGTTACTCGAGGCTTGACGAAGCGGTACTGGATATGGCGTATTTGGTCACAAGAGACCAACGGCCTACCCTCTCGAGTGTATCCGTATGGGTTACTCGAGGCTCGACGGAGTGGTACTGGGTATGGCGAATCGGCTGCGGCCGCCGGAATACCGGCTAAATGAGATGATACTTATGAAATTGGCTGAGGCCGCCGGAGCACCGGCTAAATGATATTATTGATATTGGCTGCGGCCGCCGGATCACCGGCTAAATGATATATATTGTTGAGATGATGGCGTAACGGGAAATATATATTAAAAAGCTCAGATTTTATGAAATTGGCTGCGGCCGCCGGATTGCCGGCTAAATTAAATATTGTTGAGATGGTGGCGTATCGGGGTGAATTTTTAAAAGCTCAAATTTTTATTTACTTACTTACGGCGTTTTTCATGTTTTTAAATCATGTCTTAAATAATTGCCCATGCTTAAGTTTTAAATTATGAAATTAAATGTGTCTTTAAAGTATGCAATTATATTCGCATTTTTTTTAAAATAAAAATGTTTTTATGCATGGCAAAAAGTTTTATCTTAATTATTAAAAATCTAACCCCTTTATTGCTATGTAAGGATTGACTTACTCAGTATTTTATAATACTGATAAAAACCGTTGTTCATTTTTTTTTCTGTTACAGAGTACGGAGCATGATCACTCATTGGGGGATCATTTTGGACACTTAATTATTTATTTTACGTGACTTGCATGAACGGGTCTGTTTAACCCGTGGTTTGGCCATGTCGGCCCTATATTTTAAATTCCACTGCATACACTTTACTTCCGCTGCGTACTTTATATTCTCGCTGCAACTCTGATTTAGTATTTTTAAATTACTTATGAATGGGCTGTTTGAACGTATTAAATTCTGAAAAACCATAGCCTTGCATCTCTTTAGTGAGCTCGGAGAAACCGTGTCTTGCTAGGGAGGTGTGGCGGTGGCATCCCGGCCTGGGTTACCAAAACCGGGGTGTTACAATGTGGTATCAGAGCCCGGAATATTTTTAAACTATTATTTTTAAGTATTATTATTCTTAAAGTTATTATTTCTAAACTAGTAATATATTTTAAAGAGCCCAATTATTATTTTGAAATTAAAACCCAAATTTTTAGCCCAATACATGTATTTTTAAATAAAGCCCAAATGTGTATTATTTTGAGCCCAAAAAAATTTTATTTACTTAGTGTAATATTTTAAACCCAAGGATTAATTATTTTTGGCTCAATATTTAAGTATCATGATAAGCCCAACTATTTTGGCCCAATAACCTTGTTTTTATTTAAAGCCCAAATAATTTATTTCTTTCGGCCCAATATAACGGCCCAAACCTTTTATCCTTATTTTAGTCTATCCATGGAATAAATTTATTTTTTTTAAAACCCATGGATAAATAAATGCATGCACAAAAAAAAAAATTTTTTTATCAGGGGGAATCATCACTGCATGTGCATATTGCATTTCTATACCTTATAGAACCTAGAAGCGTTATGTTGTAACCTAGATCTTTTTCTTGCGCTAGATGGCTAACCAAGACATGATGAACTTAATGGTCAAAATGATGAACGCTCACTTTGATTACCAACAAACCATACAACAAATGGAACATCGTATGGCCCAATTGGAGGCAAATCTGCACCATATGGGAAGCTTAAGAGAGGCGGACCACCACCGCATAAACCAGCTCGAAGACCAAATCCAAAACCTCACTACACAAAATCTATGTTTAAAGGAGCTTGTTGATGCTCATGGGGATGACTTGAACCACATTTTCGATGACCTACTACCGCCAAGCCCGGTGGAGGAAGATCCGGAGGAGGATCCCACCACTGTGCCGGAGGACGCCTAGAAATGATAGGAGGATCCTATTTTGGTATATCCTATCACTTGTAAAAAAAAAAAAATAAATAAATAAATAAATAAATCAAGTTTTTGTTTGAACACTCTCTATTCCAAAAATTATGTTGAATTCCCAAACAACAAATCCATCTCAAACGCACGGCTCATTTAAACCTTGAAACCCAAGACCCTGAAACCCTAGACCCTGGGGTTTCGATAATCATTGTATAAACCCTTTATTATATTTTCCTTAAAATCTAAATCACTTGTTCTTGCAACAGAATGGCACCGAGAGGGAGACCGCGCGTCCAGCCCATTCCTCCCAATACCAACGAAATACCTAGGCAACCTGACATGCCGATACCAAACGTGGGTGTACACGCTCAGGAAGAGCCAGCAGGCCCTATACCAGACAACATAGGTAATCGCCTGCGCACTCTAGAAGAGGTTCTCATTGCGATAGGGAACGCGCAGGTGAACCAAGGCCAAACGGCTGCGGCACCTCCACCACAAGCTCGCATTAATTACCTAGCCATGGTGAACCCATACCAACCGCCGCACTATGCAGGCGAGGAAGACCCTGCAAAACTAGAGGAGTGGATTAGGACCTTCGACAAGTTGTTAAGCGCAGTTAAGTGCCCAGAAGGGGAAAAGGTGCATGTGGCCTCATACTACTTGGGAGGTGAAGCAGACGACTGGTGGCAAGCCACCCAGGGAAAGATACAAGAGGAAGATGTGCCCTATTCATGGACTGAAATGATGGAACTGCTCAGGGACCGATTTTACCCCCTGAGTACGAAGGCGGCCATGTACGAGGAGTTTTTGGCACTGAAACAAGGCGGGCAGACTGTACAAGAGTATTACACTCGATTCAAGGAGTTGGTGCGCTTTGCACCAAGACTAGTACCGACAGACGTAGAGAAGGCACAAAAATTCGAGATGGGATTGAACTTGTCCATACGGGAAGTGATCACTGGTGTCCATTACCCGGACCTGCAAGCAGTGTATGATCGTGCAGTTGCTGTTGCGAGGGTGCAACAACTGAAGAGGAGGATGAGTGGAGAGTCAAGCCGGGGACCTCAGGGGCAAGATAAGAGGAACAGGGATAACCGCACCGGTAACAATTCTGGAGGAAACAACTTTCGGGTAGGCCTGAACAGACCCCCTCAGAACAACAATAGGGGAAATGGTGGGAGAACATTTTTCCAGGGTAACCCTGTGCCACCATGCCCAAGATGTGGGAAACCTCACTTGATTAGGGGATGCCCCCAACAGGGCACATGCTTCAGGTGTGGTCGATTTGGTCATCGGGCGAATGAGTGCCGGACTCGAATTGAAAACATCACCAAGCGAGAGGACTTGATTATGGGGCCAGCACAGCCTCGTAACCAAAATGGACGGAATGGTAACTATCAAGGGTACAGACCCCCTCAGAACCAGAATCAACGCCCTCCACAGAATCCAAATCAGCAACAGAATCAGAACCCGAACCGGGATCAGCCGGGCAACCAAGGACGGCCCATGGGGAGATTGAATGTTATCAACCAAGCAGATGTGCCTATGCAGGGTGACGTGATGGCAGGTACATTCCATGTTTTAAGTACACCCCTTAAAGTTCTGTTTGACTCAGGAGCTAGTTGTTCGATTATATCATCAAGAGTCTTATCTGAACTAGATCTACCTAAGTGCGAACTGATTAACTTAGAAATTCAACTACCATCAGGAGAGGTAGTACCATGCTCTAAACGTTATAACGGGATTCCGATAGTTATCAAGAACATAGAATTTTTCGCAAACTTGGTAGAATTTAATTTAAGGGACTTCGACGTTATACTGGGAATGGATTGGTTGACCCGGTATAAAGCGGTAATAGAATGTCAAAAGCAGATCACCTTGTCGAAAGGTAGGGGAAAGAGAGTCATCTTTTACTCTCAACCCCCTAAGAGGAGCAACAAGGTTGTTAACGCTCTCAAGCTTCGTAGCTTAATGCATAAGGGATACGCGTTGTATGCATGCTACGTTCACAACCTGGAGGCGGAAGAGAGCAAGGTTGACGACATCCCAGTGGTGAGAGAATACCCGGACGTATTTCCTGAAGACATCCCTGGTATGCCACCTGAGAGAGATCTTGAATTCACCATAGATCTCATTCCGGGAACGGAACCTGTCTCGAAGGCCCCTTACCGTATGGCACCACTGGAAATGAAGGAGTTAAAGGAACAACTCGAAGAGTTGTTGGAGAAAGGATACATAAGACCAAGTACGTCCCGTGGGGAGCACCGGTCTTATTTGTTAAAAAGAAGGACGGAGGACTACGCCTTTGCATCGATTACAGAGGACTCAATCAAGTGACCATCAAGAACAAGTATCCATTACCAAGGATTGAAGACTTATTTGATCAATTGAAGGGGGCGTCGGTGTTCTCAAAGATCGACTTGCGATCCGGTTATCACCAGCTGAGGATTGCGGAGAAGGATATTCCGAAGACGGCATTCCGAACTCGTTATGGACACTACGAGTTCACAGTATTATCCTTTGGGTTAACAAATGCACCTGCAATGTTCATGAACCTCATGAACGATGTATTTAGAGAATTGTTAGATCAAAGCGTCGTGGTGTTCATCGACGACATCCTGATCTACTCGAGAAGCGAGGAGGAGCATTCCCAACATTTGCACCAAGTGTTAGGGATTTTGCGCAAGAACCAACTCTATGGCAAACTATCCAAATGCGACTTTTGGTTGAAGGAAGTAGCATTCCTTGGGCACATAGTATCCGCCACTGGAGTTTCAGTGGATCAGGCAAAAATTTCGGCGGTGACGGAATGGGTATCGCCAACGAGTCCAACTGAAATACGGAGCTTCCTTGGGCTAGCTGGTTATTATAGGCGATTTGTGAAGGACTTCTCAAAAATCGCACGCCCCGTTGACCCAGCTGTTGAAGAAAGGGGTAAAATATGACTGGACAGTGAGTGTGAGTCCGCGTTTTCAAGAACTGAAAAAGCGACTCACCAGTACACCCGTACTAGCACTACCATCAGAGAATGGTGACTTCGAGGTTTACAGTGATGCTTCAAAGGAAGGTCTAGGATGTGTTTTGATGCAAGACTCGAGAGTCATTGCATATGCTTCGCGCCAATTGAAACCTCATGAAGCGAACTACCCAACGCACGACTTGGAGTTGGCGGCAGTCGTGTTCGCTCTGAAAATATGGAGACACTACCTTTATGGGAGAAAGTGTCGGATGTTCACAGACCACAAAAGCCTCAAATACATATTCACTCAAAAAGAGCTAAATCTGAGACAACGGAGATGGCTGGAACTAATCAAGGACTATGATCTCGAAATTTCTTACCACGAAGGGAAGGCCAACGTAGTAGCCGATGCCTTAAGCCGGAAGACCCAACATGTGGCGAATTCGTTGGTGATTCCGCCGGCATTATATATGGACTTGGCAAGATTGAGCTTAGAACTAGTGCATTCGGGCACTGTAAATGAAATGGTCAACGCCATGGTAGTCGAATCAACCATATTTGACGAGATCAAACTCGCCCAACCGGGCGACGCAAAGTTGGAAAGGATTAAGGAGAACATTGCCAACGGGGAAGGCAATAGGATTTGCTATCCATGAGGACGGAAGCATTCGTTTCAAGGGAAGATGGTGTGTACCACAAAAATGCGTGGAGATAAAACAAAGATTGATGGAAGAAGGGCATAACACACCTTACTCGGTTCACCCTGGAGGCGACAAATTATATAAGGATTTGAGGAAGATTTACTGGTGGCCGAGGATGAAGAATGAAGTGGCAGAATTTGTAGCGAGATGCCTCACGTGCCAAAAGGTCAAAGCTGTGCGACAGAAACCCTTAGGATTGATGCAACCATTGGAAATCCCGAGTTGGAAGTGGGATAGTATCTCTATGGATTTCGTTTCGGGATTACCACGATCACCAAGAGGAATGAATAAGATATGGGTGATTGTCGATAGGCTAACGAAGACGGCCATTTTTATTCCAATGAAGGACACTTGGACCATGGACCAATTAGCAAGAGCGTATATTGACAATGTGGTACGAAGACACGGGGTACCACATGACATTATCTCCGATAGAGACAGTAGATTTGTCTCTCACTTTTGGACCAAGTTACAAGAAGCCCTCGGTACGCAGATTAAGATGAGCACCGCATTCCACCCAATGACGGATGGACAAACTGAGAGAACAATCCAAACGTTGGAAGACATGCTGAGAGCTTGCGTCCTAGAGTTTAAGGGTAGCTGGGAAAATCATTTACCCCTAATTGAATTTTCCTACAACAATAGCTACCATGCTAGCATCGGCATGGCACCATTCGAGGCATTGTATGGTCGAAGGTGCCGAAGTCCGTTGAGTTGGGAAGGGAATGATAAGACAGTGATAGTAGGACCACAACTCGTAGAAGATATGACCCAACAAATCAAAGTGATTCGAGGAAAGATGAAAGCGGCCCAAGACCGACAGAAAAGTTATGCCGATGTGAGACGGCAAGACCTAGAATTTCAAGTTGGGGATAAGGTCATGTTAAAGATATCACCGATGAAGGGGGTTATGCGTTTTGGCAAACGAGGAAAGTTAAGCCCTCGATATATAGGACCTTATGAAATTCTAGAAAAAGTCGGGAATTTAGCATATCGTCTAGCCTTACCGCCACAATTGGCTAGAGTTCACAACGTGTTCCACATATCACAATTGAAGAAGTATGTGCACGATCCGACCCATGTACTCCAACCGGAAGGAATTGAATTGGATGATGACTTGAGCTATGAGGAAATTCCGGTACGAATACTCGATGTTAAGGAGAGAGTAACAAGGAACAAAGCCGTGAGAATGGTCAAGATTCTTTGGTCGAACCATGAAAGTGAAACGGCGACATGGGAGTTAGAATCCGACATGAAGGAGCGTTACCCGACCCTATTCCAAAACGGTGCAACCGCAGTTATGGGGACATAACTGTAATCTTAAGGGGGAGAGGATGTAACGACCCGAATATTTTGTATCCCAAATGAACAAATTCTAATTGTTTTGAACTACGTAATGACTTGATCCCTTCACAGGGTACGTAGGCAACTTGGAAATTTCAATTCTGGGTTCAGTCGAATAATATCAAACAACAAAACACAATGACACAACCACAAATCAATCAATCGGTCAATAAGTCGCGCAACTTCGGGGACGAAGTTGATTCTTAAGGAGGGTAGATTGTAATACCATAGAAATTGCCCGATATATATGTATGAATATATATATTTTGATCAATTCACTAAGTAGATTTTTAATCAAATCTATATATATTTATATGTTCAAATATGTGCTTAAAGATTAGTATATTATTTTCTACAAAACATACTTTGAAAAAAATTATATATATTTGTCTTTTCAAATAAATATATGGATTTCAATATCAAGTGTAATAAGTATATGGTTCATAGAATATTTTAAATCCATATACAAGTTTATATACACATATATACCTTGGTCTTGAAATAATCTTTCCAAACATGTACACATGTATATACATGTATATATTTACATGTTTAAATTATAATGAGAATTATCTATTTTCTATATATCCTTGATTAATCATTCTACCCATATTTTTTTATGAATTATTCTAGAATGCCATAATATAATTGGGAATAATTTGACTATGGTTTGAAATTGTAGGGTGGAATATTAATCATATCTTGTCATTTTCAAATAAAGAATATATTCCTTTTTGAAGCTATGTATGACTTACAAGATCACAAAAATTCCCACATTATGATTTTTTTTAAGATAAGAATCTTAATATATATATATATATAAAAAAAAAAAAAAATTTAAAAAAAAAAAAAAAAAAAAAAGTTACTGTAGCATGCTACTGTAGCACGCTACTGTAGCATGCTACTGTAGCAGTCGGGATTTATGTGTTTTTGGGACTTTTTGCCATTTTTTGGGTCCCAAAGGTGGGAATCTTGATCTATCACGGGTGTGGCATCTTTTTGGATGTTATGTAATCAATCCCATCCCCATTCTCAGCCATTTTCATCAATCATTCACCCCAAACTCTCCAAAAACTCTCCCAAAAGCCAAACACTCTTCCGACGAACTTCCGGCGACGTTCCGACGAGTTTCCGGCAATCAAATCCAACCAAGGTAGGGTGTAGATCAAGGATTTGCAAGCATTGGATTGTTGGTAAGGTGTAAATCAAGTTTACTTATTGCTTTAAGATCATAATCAACCTTCTAACTTACGGATCTTTACTTGCAAAACACGTTCGTAGCCAAAGGAGAAGAAGAACGTGTTGCGTAGATCCGTTCGTGGCGATTTTGGACAAATCGATCAACTCTAGAACGTTCAAGAACTCACTCACTGTAAGTTAATAACTTACATATCAATATGGGTGGTTTAAAGACATCCGAAACATTGGATCTTAAACGAAACGTTGAAATCAAACCTAAAAACCCCAATCTACGTATTTTCTGAATCCGACCAAAACTCTTACTTCGAGCGTTCAAACCTGAAAACTCAAAACTAAGATTTTGATCCTAAGATCTTAAGCTATATTGTGTAAAAATTTCAGAGATTTTCATCAAGTTTTGATACCCCCAAATCAAGTCGGACATATTCTGCGTTTTTAAAAATTTCAAAAGTTGACAGATTTCATAACCGAACTTGATGAGCTTATTTCTATCATTTCTAGTCCAAACCAATCTTCATGATCTAAACAAAAGTTGTAGATCTATGAGTCTTGAATACCTCTGTAAAATTTCATGCACTTTCATTAAGATTTGCTATCCCAAACCGTGTCAAACATATTCTGTGGTGCATGAACCTTTCGGAAACTGAGACAGATTTTAAGACCGAACTTAGTAGATTAATCTGACTTAATCCGTGATGAATTTGCGTAATTTGCCTCTAATAAAACTTGTTTATTTTGATGTCTTTTAAGTGCCTGTAAATTTTCAGAATTTTTGGAGTTCATTTGACATGTTAAAAAGTCAAATCTTTGACAGATGTCAAACCTGAATCCTGACAGCTTTTTGTTTGTGTAGAAAACTTGATTTTTGACATGCTTCCCATCATTTTTCCCAAAAACTCAAAACATGAAAGTTGTTCATTGGGATGTATTTGAGCTACTGTGAAAATTTCAGATTAATCGCCTAAGAAATGGATTTTTAAACTGAAAAGGCGTAAACTGTGACATCGATCGGTTTTAAACTTGTGAAATTTTGAAATCTCTAAACAACGATCGAAATCTTGTGATACGATAAAGTTGTATTTTTGGAAATCCCGTTACACTAAAGTTGAAACGATATCGGTTTCATTGGGGGGTGAGTGCTCTGCAGGGTGCCCTCCTAATTATTCATTTTGTGCCAAAACGGCAATGATGATTACGCGCGAAAGATTGCCAAAACGGCATCTTATATTTTTGGGCCTATCCTCTCGGGTGTATCCGTATGGGTTACTCGAGGCTTGACGAAGCGGGTACTGGATATGGCGTATTTGGTCACAAGAGACCAACGGCCTACCCTCTCGAGTGTATCCGTATGGGTTACTCGAGGCTCGACGGAGTGGTACTGGGTATGGCGAATCGGCTGCGGCCGCCGGAATACCGGCTAAATGAGATGATACTTATGAAATTGGCTGAGGCCCGCCGGAGCACCGGCTAAATGATATTATTGATATTGGCTGCGGCCGCCGGATCACCGGCTAAATGATATATATTGTTGAGATGATGGCGTAACGGGAAATATATATTAAAAAGCTCAGATTTTATGAAATTGGCTGCGGCCGCCGGATTGCCGGCTAAATTAAATATTGTTGAGATGGTGGCGTATCGGGGTGAATTTTTAAAAGCTCAAATTTTTTATTTACTTACTTACGGCGTTTTTCATGTTTTTAAATCATGTCTTAAATAATTGCCCATGCTTAAGTTTTAAATTATGAAATTAAATGTGTCTTTAAAGTATGCAATTATATTCGCATTTTTTTTAAAATAAAAATGTTTTTATGCATGGCAAAAAGTTTTATCTTAATTATTAAAAATCTAACCCCTTTATTGCTATGTAAGGATTGACTTACTCAGTATTTTATAATACTGATAAAAACCGTTGTTCATTTTTTTTTTCTGTTACAGAGTACGGAGCATGATCACTCATTGGGGGATCATTTTGGACACTTAATTATTTATTTTACGTGACTTGCATGAACGGGTCTGTTTAACCCGTGGTTTGGCCATGTCGGCCCTATATTTTAAATTCCACTGCATACACTTTACTTCCGCTGCGTACTTTATATTCTCGCTGCAACTCTGATTTAGTATTTTTAAATTACTTATGAATGGGCTGTTTGAACGTATTAAATTCTGAAAAACCATAGCCTTGCATCTCTTTAGTGAGCTCGGAGAAACCGTGTCTTGCTAGGGAGGTGTGGCGGTGGCATCCCGGCCTGGGTTACCAAAACCGGGGTGTTACAATATTTCCCCCCAATAATAATTTAATGCACCATATATATAGGTTTCCATGGGTTTTAAAAATAAAAATTTTTCTCCATGGAAATAATAATTTAAAATTTAAAATAATAGTCAAAATATTAATAATAGTTTAAAA
>JAOANR010000012.1:11249912-11351720 GCA_030278955.1 Hygrophila difformis
TGGTAATTCCGCCGGCATTGTATATGGATTTGGTGAGATTGGATGTGGAACTTATGCATCCGGGCACAGTAAGTGAAACGTTCAACGCCATGGTCGTAGAGACTCCAACATTGGACGAGATTAAGCTTGCTCAACCGGGCGATGCGAAACTCGAGAAGATAAAGGCGTATATTACCGACGGTAAGGCAATAGGATTTGCTATCCACGACGATGGAAGCATTCGCTTCAAGGGGAGATGGTGCGTGCTCCAGAAGTGTGCCGAGTTGAAGCAAAGGTTGATGGAAGAAGGACATAACACACCATACTCAGTGCATTCCGGAGATGACAAACTTTATAAAGATCTGAAGAAGATCTATTGGTGGCCGGGAATGAAGAAGGAAGTGGCAGACTTCGTGGCGAAATGCCTCACCTGCCAAGGGGTTAAGGCAGTGAGACATAAACCCTTAGGACTGATGCAACCACTGGAGATTCCAAGTTGGAAGTGGGATAGCATCTCAATGGACTGTGTCTCGGGATTACCACGATCACCTAAAGGCATGAACAAGATTTGGGTGATTGTGGATAGGCTAACGAAGACAGCCATATTTATCCCGATGAAGGACACGTGGACTATGGACCAATTGGCCCGAGCCTACATTGATAATGTGGTACAACGACATGGGGTACCACATGACATCATTTCTGACAGAGACTGTAGATTGTCTCTCACTTTTGGACGGAGTTACAAAAAGCTCTCGGTACTCAAATCAAAATGAGCACCGCATCCCACCCGATGACGGATGGACAAACCGAGAGAACGATCCAAACACTAGAAGACATGCTGAGAGCATGTGTGTTGGAATTTAAGGGAAATTGGGAAACTCATTTACCCTTAATTGAGTTTTCCTAAACAATAGCTACCATGCTAGCATCGGCATGGCTCCTTTCGAGGCGTTGTATGGACGAAAGTGCCGAAGCCCGTTGAGCTGGGAAGAAAACGATAAGTCTGTGGTAGTGGGACCACAACTTGTCGAAGAAATGGCTCAACAAATAAAGGTGATCCAAGTGAAAATGAAAGCCGCTCAAGACCGTCAGAAGGGTTATGCTGACGTGAGACGACGAGACCTAGAATTAAGTGGGAGATAGGGTCATGCTAAAGATATCACCCATGAAGGGGGTGATGCGCTTTGGCAAACGAGGAAAGTTGAGTCCTCGATACATAGGATCTTACGAAATTCTAGAACGAGTTGGAAATTTTGCCTACCGACTGGCTTTACCGCCACAATTAGATCGAGTTCATAATGTCTTCCATGTCTCACAACTAAAGAAATATGTGCCGGACCCGACACATGTACTTCAGCCGGAAGTGATCGCACTCGATGACGATCTGACTTACGAAGAAGTCTCAGTGCAAATTCTAGACGTTAAGGAGCGAGTAACGAGGAATAAGACCGTCAAGATGGTCAAGGTTCTTTGGTCGAACCATGAAAGTGAAACCGCGACTTGGGAATTAGAATCCGACATGAGAGAGCGATACCCGACACTGTTCCAAGCCCACACCGACACAGTTATGGGGACATAACTGTAATCTTAAGGGGGAGAGGATGTCACACCGTGTATTTTTTGTGCATTTTTGTAAACAAACAAACAAATTCAACTTGTTTTGAACTACGTATTGGCTTGATCCCTTCACAGGGTACGTAGGCAGCTTAGAAGTTTTAATTATAAGTTCAGTCACAATAGGGTCCCCATAACTGTGGTTGCATTGTCTTGGAATAGGGTCGGGTAACGTTCTTTCATGTCTGCTTCCAGTTCCCATGTTGTCGTCTCGGTTTCGTGGTTAGACCAAAGAACCTTGACCATCTTCACAGTCTTATTTCTTGTGACTCTCTCCTTCATGTTGAGTATTCGTACCGGGAATTCCTCGTAGCTCAGGTCATCATCCAATTCAATCTCTTCCGGTTGGAGTACATGGGTCGGATCGTGTATGTACTTTTTCAATTGTGAGACGGTAATACCCGAGAATTTTCCAACATAAAATAAGTACATAAATAAATAAATACAATAAATAAATAAATACAGCAAATGAATAAATAAAGGTAAGAAAATGAAAAATGAAATTTAACTTGAAAAGGAATTAAAGGAATTTAATTAAATAAAAGGAATTAAATAAAGATAAATAAATTGTTACACGTGTACCCGACACCAATGGACTCGAAAACTCGAGTCCAAACATAAATTTAGATCTGAGGGAAATGACGATACGGAATAAGACCCCGAAGATGGCCCGGAAATCGGAACCCGGGAGCATAGAGGGATAGAAGTCCGAAAGAGAGGAGGAAAAGCACGACGGATCGCACGACCCGCCCGGACCGAAGTCCAGGTGTGGGCCGCGCAGTAGCTGCGCGGTGAAGGGCCAAACGGCGCGCCGCGACCGCGCCAACGGACAGATTCGCCTGTTGCGAGATTCACTTGCGCGAATCTGGATTTTTCGACTTCGGTTGCATTCCTTTCGGCTCAAGACTCACCAAGGCCGACTTGGGACGTCCCCTAGGTCCCTTGTATCTATAAATAGCCCTCCTACTCGATCCCGAATCCCTTTTCAAACTTTCCATATTTTCTATATTTCAAACCCTAGATCCGGAAGTCGTCGGAGGCACCAAAACCGAGCAAGAGACTGTCAATGGACGAAATTTGGGAAGCCAACGTCGTGGTAAGTTCTTGTCCATTCAATCTTTTACGTTCTCAATCCAAAAACGGATTCTAACTTAGTTTCTTTCCTCTCTACACCCCGAATCGGATCTAGAACGAAGAACCCGAAGAACCGAGGAGATAAACGGTGGACTGGAAGCCACGCCTCCGAAATCGACATTCCCGGACGACTGGAAATCTTTAAGTTGACACTTACATGGTTTTAGGAGTAATTGAAACACTTAAATCTGAATGTTTAATCAAGAATTTCGAAAATCTGTCAACGTGAGATTTTTACCGACACAACGACTTTGCACGATTTTTTCGAACCGTTAAAAGTCTTCGAACGAGAAAACGTAAAACACGAAAAACGTTCTTAAGACTTAGATCGATCTTCTGTAAGATTTTCGGAATTTTTAATGATGTTTTGATATTTGAAATCGACCCCAAACCGAACTGTTTTGAAATCGAATCTTGAAATCTTGGCAGAACGTAGGTCTGAACTTGTAGGCATTTTTGAAATCGACCCCAAACCCCATTCTGTTACATAACTATAATTATCTTAAGAAGGTCTCTGTGAAATTTGATTAAATTTGGAGTTGAATTGCTATGGTAGATCTCGGAATTTTGAAACTGTTGTACATGAAATTCGGACAGATTAATGGTATGACGAAAATTGATGTTTTTGACCTATTTTTGTAATCGGATCGAAAAAGTTAAAACACGAAAGTTGTTCATCTTTGTGTTTCAGAGTCAGTGGTGAATTTTCGGAATTTTTGGACTTAAATCTGATTTTAAATTAATTTTAGAGTAAAAAGCGGTTTACCGGAGTCAAATCTTGAAATCTTGTTGAAACAATGAAACTAGCCTTTAAGGTTCAAACGAGTCGAAATCTCTTTTTAAATAAATTTTGTGAAATCAGAATTTTTGAAGTAAATCCCCTTACAAACTTGATAAATTAAAATTAGGGGTGAGTGCTCTGCAGGGTGCCCCCTATCTGCTTCACTTCGTGCCTTTATGGACGATGGTGACCCCGCGCGAAAATTGAGATATGATATTGCCTAAAACGGCATGAGATATAGGGCCTACACTCTCGAGAATATCCACATGGACTTCCCGAGGCTCCGGAGTGGTAGATCACGAGGTAGATTACAAACGGTGCCATCCTCCCCCTCTTAAGATTATAGTTATGTAACAGAATGGCACCACGAGGTAGATCAAGGAACCAACCTGCTCCCCAAACTACTACTGAAGTGCCACCAAATGAAACCGAACCCGCTCAACCTGTAGGAGAGCAACCCCAAGGTGCACAGAACGCCCCCGCACCGAACAATGTGGGCGATCGTCTTTGGACGATAGAGGAGGTCTTGGTTGCGCTGGGGAATGCGCAAGTCAATCAGTGCCAAGCTGTGGCGGTACCTCCGCCCCAAGCTCGCCCCAACTACCTGGCAATGGTGATTCCCTACCAGCCACCCCACTATGCTGGTGAGGAGGATCCAGCCAAACTGGAAGAATGGATCCGGACCTTTGACAAGCTGCTAGGTGCAGTTAAGTGTCCGGAAGGAGAGAGAGTACACGTCGCTTCGTACTACTTGGGAGGCGAAGCGGACGACTGGTGGCAGGCGACTCAAGCAAAATTGACTTAAGATGATGAGCCCTACTCTTGGGCGGAAATGATGGAACAGCTCAGGGATAGATTTTATCCCCTGAGTACTAAAGCTGCAATGTACGAAGAGTTTCTGTCACTGAGACACGGAAGCCTGACCGTGCAAGAATACTACACTCGATTCAAGGAACTGGTGAGGTTCGCGCCAAGATTAGTACCTACGGATGCGGAGAAAGCTCAAAAGTTCGAGATGGGACTGAACCTGGCAGTACGCGAGGTGATTGCAGGGGTGCACTACCCTGATCTGCAGGCAGTGTACGATCGCGCTGTCGCAGTGGCGCGAGTACAGCAACTGAAAGGGAGAGTGAGTGGGGAGTCCAGCCGAGGTCCCCAAGACAAGAGGAACCGGGACGCGAGAAGCGAGAATAACACGGGAAGGAACGAACAGCGGAGAGGGTCGAATAGGCCACAGCAAACCAACAATGGAAGGAGGTTTAACTAAGAAGAACCGGTACCACCTTGCCCGAGGTGTGGGCGACCCCATCTCGCGAGGGGATGCCCTCAACAAGGGGCATGCTTTCGGTGTGGTCGAATGGGCCACATCCGTCGAGAGTGCCGAACAAGGATTGAAAACATAACGAAAAGGGAAGATTTGGTCACGGGGCAGGGACAGCCTCAAAATCAAAATGGACGGAACGGCAACAATCATGGGTATAGACCCCCTCAAAATCAATTTAGGCAGCCGAATCAAAATCAGAACCAACGTCCTCAACCACCTCAGAATCAAAATCAACAGCAAGATCAGCAGCCGAATCCAAACCAGCAAGGCAATCAGGGACGCCCTATGGGAAGACTTAACGTTGTTAACCAAGCGGACGTGCCTGCACAAGGAGAAGTGATGGCAGGTACATTCCATGTCTTGAATTCACCCCTTAGAGTCTTATTTGATTCCGGAGCTAGTTGCTCAATCATAGCATCAAGGATAGTGCCTGAGTTAGATCTACCTAAGTGCGAGATAATTAGCTTAGGAATTCAATTGCCTTCAGGAGAAGTAGTAGCTTGCTCTAAACGATATAACGGAATTCCTATAGTGATCAAGAACGTAGAATTCTTCGCAAACTTAGTAGAATTTAACTTAAGGGACTTTGACATTATACTGGGGATGGACTGGTTGTCCCAGGTTGTCCCAGTATAAAGCGGTGATCGAATGCCAAAAACAAAAAATCACCCAGTCGAAAAGTAGGGGAATGAGAGTTATCTTTTATTCTCAGCCCCCTAAAAGGAGCAACAAAATCGTTAGTGCCCTCAAACTAAGTAACTTGATGCGTAAGGGGTATGAGCTATATGCGTGCTACGTGCACAACCTTGAGGCGGAAGAGAACAAGGTTGACAGCATACCAGTGGTAAGAGAATACCCGGATGTGTTTCTTGAAGACATCCCGGGCATGCCACCTGAGCGAGATCTTGAATTCACAATAGATCTCATTCCGGGAACCGAGCCTGTCTCAAAAGCTCCGTACCGGATGGCACCATTGGAAATGAAGGAGTTAAAGGACCAACTCGAGGAGCTGTTAGAAAAAAGGGTACATAGGGCCGAGTACTTCCCCCTGGGGAGCACCGGTTTTATTTGTTAAGAAGAAAGACGGAGGATTACGTCTTTGCATAGACTATCGAGGGTTAAACCAAGTGACCATCAAGAATAAATACCCTCTGCCGAGAATTGAGGATCTATTCGATCAACTGAAGGGAGCTTCAGTATTCTCGAAGATCGACTTACGATCTGGGTATCACCAGTTGAGGATAGCCGAGAAGGACATCCCGAAGACGGCGTTTCGAACTCGATATGGCACTACGAGTTCACAGTGTTATCCTTTGGGTTAACAAATGCTCCGACAATGTTCATGAACCTCATGAACAATGTATTTCGAGAGCTGTTAGATTAGTGTGTAGTGGTGTTCATTGATGACATCCTGATCTACTCGAAAAGCGAGGAAGAGCACGCCCAGCACTTGCACCAAGTGTTAGGGACCTTACGAAAGAATCAGCTATACGGAAAATTGTCCAAATGCAATTTCTAGTTGAAGGAAGTAGCATTTCTTGGACACATAGTATCCACTGATGGAGTTTCAGTGGATCCGGCAAAAGTTTCTTGTAATACCCGAGAATTTTCCAACATAAAATAAAACAATAATTAGATAAATAAACAATAAATAAAATAAATAAATAAATCCAGCAAATAAATAAATAAATAAAGATAAGGAAATGAGAAATGAGATTTAACTTAAAAAGGGAATTAAAGGAATTCAATTAAATAAAAGGAATTATTAAAGGTAAATAAATTGTACACCGAAACCCGACACCAATGAACTCGAGAATTCGGGTCCAACATCCAATTAGACCCGAGTAAAAATTTAGAGAGAAAGTAGAAACCCGGAGATACCCCGGAACTCAGAATTCGGGAGCATAGAGGGATAGAAATTCAAAAGAGAGGAGGAAAAGCACGACGGATCGCACGACCCACCCGGACCGAAGTCCAGGCGAGTTCGGCGCGGTGGCCGCGCAGTCAAAGAGGGATGGGCGCGCCACGGCCGCGCCGTCGGACAGATTCGCCCGTGCGAGATTTTCTCGCCCGAATCTGGATTTTCCGACTTCGGTTGAACACCATTCGGCTCAAGACTCCTATGGCAGACCTTAGGCGTCCCTAGGACTTGTTTAACTATAAATAAGACCTCTTAAAGGCTCCGAATACTTTTCCAAAACCCAACAACTCTCTATACGTCCGAAAACTCTAATTCCGGAGTCGTCGGAGGCACGAGACCAAGGCAAGACTGATTTGGACGAAAATCAGAGTCTCCTAGACGTCGTGGTAAGTTCCGATCCATTCGTTTCTTACGTTTGATTCGAAAATGAATCCTAATCTTCTTATTTTTCTTTCTACGCCCCGAATCGAATCTAGAACGTAGAACCCGACGAACGGAGATGATAGACGGAGGACTGGAAGCCACGCCTTCGAAATAGACGATCCCGGATATCTACAAATCTGTAAGTTAATACTTACATGGTTTTGGAAGTAACTAAAACACGAAACCTAAAAGCTTGAATCGAATCTTGCGTAAATCTGTCATTGAATGTTTTCTACCGGCGCAACAGTTTTGACAAATTTTTCCGAGCCTTAAAACGACTTCAAACGGAAAAACTTAAAACACGAACAACGTTCCTAAGGCTTAATCTATCTACTCTAAAATTTTTAGAATTTTTAGAGATGAATTGATATGTGAAAACCAACCGAAACCGAACTGCTTGAAATTAGATCTTGAAATTCTTGACAGAACTTAGGTCCGATCTTGATCACGTTTTTGACATAGGTTCCAGACTGATTTAGATCTTTGGCCGAAAATGAAAGTTGTGATAAATGTCGATGATCTCTGTAAAATTTCATTAAATTTGGAGTTGATTTGCTGTGTTAGATCTTGATAACCTTGAACTGCTGTATACGAATCTCGGGCAGATTTAGGTTATGATGAAAATTGATGATTTTGACCTATTTTGGTAACTCGGATTGAAAAAGTTAAAACACGAAAGTTGTTCATCTCGATGTTTCTGAGTCAGTGGTGAAATTTCAGAATTTTTGAATTAAACTCGATTTTTACTGAAATTTTGAGTAAACTGTGGTGGACCGAGTCAAATCTTGAAATATTGTTGAAACGATGAAACTAGCCTTTAAGGTTTAACGAGTAGAAGACTCTTTGAAATAATTTTATGAAATCTGGAAATTTAGGAAATCCCCTTTACGAACTTGATCGTTAAAATTAGGGGGTGAGTGCTCTGCAGGGTGCCCCTCCTAACGATTCACTTCGTGCCTATATGGACGATGGTGACCCCGCGCGAAATATTTGAGATATGTTGCCAAAACGGCATGAGATATATGGCCCACACTCTCGTGAATATCCTTATGAGTTTCTCGAGGCTCCGGAGTGGTACTGGGTATGGCAGATACGGCTGCGGCCGCCGGTTTCCGGCTAAATTGACGAGATTGCGATGCAATCGTGAAATACTTGCTGTATTGTTCTTGGGAGTAATGGGGATAGTTAAATCTTAATAATTGTTGTTCTTGAAATTATTAAATGCTTTATTTAAATTAATTATGGCTTCATTTAAATTATTTATGGATATTATCACGCCTTTATGTAATATTAAATTAATAGCTTTTAAACCCTACGATCATGCATGTGTTAACTTACTCAGCAAGTTGTGCTGACCAAACCATTCTATTTCTTTTTTCCTTACAGAGTATGTGGAATGATCATGAGCACGTTCATTTTGGGGGAACCATACTTTTGGCAAACTTTATTATTTACATTCTTGCATTAGACATTAGAATAAACGGGTCTGTTTAACCCGTGTTTTGACCATGTTGGTCGTATTTATATTTCGTTGTAATATTATACTTAAATACTTTTTCCGCTGCGCTATGATATTATTATTTTCGAGATTATATTGTATGGGCTGGTTGCAAATGTTTTCAAAGCTTTTAAATACTGAAATACCTAGCCTTGCATCTCTTTAGTAAGCCGGAGAAACCGTGTCTTACTAGGGAGGTGTGGCGGTGACATCCCGACCTGGGTGATCAAAAACCGGGGTGTTACAAGTTGGTATCAGAGCCAGGTTATTTTTAAACTATTATTTTTAAACCCTTATTATTTTTAAAGTACTATTAATATTTTGACTATTATGTTAAATTTTAAAGTATTATTTCCATGGAGAAATATTTATTTTAAAACCCATGGAAAAAAAATATATATATACATAGTGCATTAAATTTTTTTTGGGGGGAAATCATCATTTGCATTTGCATATTGCATCTCTTCTATGAACTTAGAATCTTGGCAATTTGAACTTAGAATCTTGGCGAATTCGAACTTAGAATCTTGGCGAACTTGAACTTAGAATCTTGGCGAAATTTAACCTAGAATCTTGGCGAATGTTAACTTAGATCTTTTGCTTGCGCTAGATGGCTAGTCAAGATATGATGCAGTTGATGATCAAAATGATGAACGTTCACCTTGATTCCCAACAAACCATAGAGCAAATGAAATACCGTATGGCTCAATTGGAGGCCAATTTGCACCTAATGGGCAACTTGAGAGAGGCGGATCACCACAGCATAAACCAATTCGAACGCCAAGTCCAAACCCTCACTACACAAAACCTAATACTGAAGGAACACATCGATGCCCATGGGCAAGACTTGAACACTATCTTTGACGATCTACTGCCGCCAAGTTCGGAGGAGGAAGACCCGGAGGAGGATCCCGCTACCCCACCGGAGGACGTCTTGAGACGCTAGAGATTCTATTTTTAGTAGATACTATTTTGCTAGGGAAATATTTCTACCTTTGTACTAAAAAATTTCTTTTGAGGAAATAAAATGCCTGATTTATTTATAATAAATCGAAAAAAAAAAACACGGACAGACCTGTCCGTACCCCAAAAAAAAATCGAAACGAAATAAAACAAATTAAAATAAAACCCCGAAGCGTACGACGCTTCTTAGTTCGATTGAGCACCACGTGCTAAATTACAAAAACACATATACATTTATAGAAATTGTTTAGACTATATGTTAAATTCACAAGTCCTAATCCACCCTATTTGTACCAAAATGGCACCCAGAGGAAGAGGAAGAGGAAGAACTCAACCCGCTCCCCAAACCACTACTGAAACACCTACCGAAATACCTCCAAATGTCACGGAACCGGCCCAACCTGTAAAGGAACAACCCCAAGGTGCGCAGGACACCCCCGCACCGAACAATGTGGGCGATCATCTTCGGACGATAGAGGAGGTTTTGATTGCGCTAGGAAACACGCAAGTCAACCAGGGCCAAGTTGCGGTGGTACCTCCGCCCCAAGCTCGCCCTAACTATCTGGCTATGGTGAATCCCTACCAGCCACCCCACTATGCTGGTGAGGAGGATCCAGCCAAACTGGAGGAATGGATCCGGACCTTCGACAAACTGCTGGGAGCATTCAAATGTCCGGAAGGAGAAAGGGTGCATGTCGCTTCGTACTACTTGGGAGGTGAAGCGGACGACTGGTGGCAGGCGACTCAAGCTAAGCTGACTGAAGATGACGAGCCCTACTCGTGGATGGAGATGATGGAACTACTCAGGGATCGATTCTATCCCTTGAGTACTAAAGCCGCCATGTACGAAGAATTCCTGTCACTGAAGCAAGGATGCCAAACCGTACAAGAGTACTACACACGATTCAAGGAGCTGGTGAGGTTCGCACCAAGACTCGTACCCACTGATGCGGAGAAGGCTCAAAAGTTCGAGATGGGACTGAACCTGTCTGTTCGCGAGGTGATCGCGGGGGTACACTACCCTGACCTGCAAGCTGTGTATGACCGCGCTGTGGCGGTAGCGCGTGTGCACAACTGAAGAGAAGGGTGAGTGGGGAGTCCAGCAGGGGTCCCCAAGACAAGAGAAACCGGGACTCGAGAAGCGAGAACAACACTGGAAGGAACGAACAACGGAGAGGGTCGAATAGGCCTCAACAAAACAATAATGGGAGAAGGGTTAACCAAGAAGAACCCGTGCCACCCTGTCCAAGGTGTGGACGACCCCATCTGACGAGGGGATGCCCTCAACAGGGCGCCTGCTTCCGATGTGGTCGAATGGGTCACATACGTCGGGAGTGCCGAACTAGGCTTGAGAACATAACGAAAAGGGAAGACCTGGTCACGGGGCAGGAACAGCCTCAGAACCAAAACGGGCGGAACGGGAATAACCAGGGGTATAGACCCCCTCAAAACCAATTTAGGCCGCCGAACCAGAACCAGATTCAACGACCTCCGCCCCCGCAGAATCAAAACCAACAGCAAAACCAGCAGCAGAATGCGAATCAGCAGGGCAACCAAGGACGCCCTGTGGGGAGGCTCAATGTGGTTAACCAAGCGGACGTGCCTGCGCAAGGAGAAGTGATGGCAGGTACATTTCACGTTTTGAATACACCCCTTAGAATTCTATTTGATTCTGGAGCTAGTTGCTCGATTATAGCATCAAGGATAGTGCCTGAGTTAGATCTACCTAAGTGCGAGAGAATTAGCTTAGGAATTTAATTGCCTTCTGGAGAAGTAGTATCTTGTTCTAAACGATATAACGGAATTCCTATAGTGATAAAGAACATAGAATTCTTCGCGAACTTAGTAGAATTTAACTTAAGAGACTTTGACATCATACTGGGGATGGATTGGTTATCCCAGTATAAGGCAGTGATCGAATGCCAAAAGCAAAAGATCACCTTATCAAAAAGTAGGGGAAAGAGAGTTGTCTTTTACTCTCAGCCCCCTAAGAAGAGTAACAAAATCATTAGTGCACTTAAACTAAGTAACTTGATGCGTAAGGGGTATGAGCTATATGCGTGCTACGTGCACAACCTTGAGGCGGAAGAGAACAAGGTTGATAGCATACCAGTGGTAACAGAATACCCGGATGTGTTTCCTGAAGACATCCCGGGAATGCCACCTGAGAGAGATCTTGAGTTTACTATAGATCATTACTATAGATCTCGTTCCGGGCACAGAGCCTGTCTCAAAAGCTCCGTACCGGATGGCACCACTGGAAATGAAGGAGTTAAAAGATCAACTCGAGGAGCTGTTAGGAAAGGGGTATATAAGGCCGAGTACTTCCCCCTGGGGAGCACCGGTTTTATTTGTTAAGAAGAAAGACGGAGGACTACGTCTTTGCATAGATTACTGAGGACTAAACCAAGTGACCATCAAAAATAAATACCCTCTGCCGAGAATAGAGGATCTATTTGATCAACTGAAGGGAGCTTCAGTATTCTCGAAGATCGACTTACGATCTGGGCATCACCAGTTGAGAATTGCCGAGAAAGACATTCCGAAGACGGCGTTTCGAACTCGATATGGTCACTACGAGTTCACAGTGTTATCCTTTGGGTTAACAAATGCTCCAGCAATGTTCATGAACCTCATGAACAATGTATTTCGAGAGCTGTTAGATCAGTGCGTAGTGGTGTTCATTGATGACATCCTGATCTACTCGAAAAACGAGGAGGAGCATGCCCAGCACTTGCACCAAGTGTTAAGGACCTTGCGAAAGAATCAGCTATACGGCAAACTGTCCAAATGCGATTTTTGGTTGAAGGAGGTAGCATTTCTTGGACATATAGTATCCGCTGATGGAGTTTCAGTGGATCCGGCAAAAGTCTCTGCCGTAACTGAGTGGGCAACTCCCAAGAGCCAAACTGAGATAAGGAGTTTCCTTGGCTTAGCCGGATACTATAGACGGTTCGTGAAGGATTTTTCGAAAATCGCACGACCTTTGACCCAGCTACTTAAGAAGGGAGTAAAATACATGTGGACAGAGGCTTGTGAGACAGCGTTTCAAGAGCTGAAGAAACGACTCACAACCAAACCCGTATTAGCACTACCATTGGAGAATGGTGACTTCGAAGTTTACAGTGATGCTTTGAAGGAAGGTTTAGGTTGTGTTTTGATGCAAGACTCGAGAGTCGTAGCGTATGCATCATGCCAACTAAAACCTCACGAGGAGAATTATCCGACACATGACCTGGAGTTGGCAGTGGTCGTTTTCGCTCTAAAGATATGGAGACATTATCTTTATGGGCGGAAGTGTCAAATGTTCACCGACCACAAGAGCTTGAAATATATATTCACTCAGAAGGAGTTGAATTTGAGACAGCAAAGGTGGTTGGAACTTATTAAAGACTACGATTTAGAGATAGCATACCACGAGGGGAAGGCGAATGTGGTAGCCGATGCCCTAAGTCGGAAAACCCAACACGTGACAAACTCGTTGGTAATTCCGCCGGCATTGTACATGGAGTTAGCAAGATTGGAGTTAGAACTTGTGCATCCGGGCACAGTGAGTGAAACGATCATTGCCATGGTCGTAGAAACTCCAATATTGGACGAGATTAAGCTCGCCCAACCGGGCGATGCGAAACTCGAGAAGATAAGGGGGTATATTGCCGATAGGAAGGCAATAGGATTTGATGTCCATGAGGATGGAAGCATTCGTTTCAAAGGGAGATGGAGCGTGCCCCTTAAATGTGCCGAGTTGAAGCGAAGGTTGATAGAGGAAGGGCACAACACGCCATATTCAGTGCATCCCGGAGGCGACAAACTTTACAAAGATCTGAAGAAGATCTATTGGTGGCCGGGAATGAAGAAGGAAGTGGCAGACTTCGTGGTGAAATGTCTCACCTGCCAAAAGGTCAAGGCAGTGCGACATAAACCCTTAGGACTGATGCAACCACTGGAGATTCCAAGTTGGAAGTGGGATAGCATCTCAATGGATTTTGTCTCGGGATTTACCCCGATCACCTAAAGGCATGAACAAGATTTGGGTGATTGTGGATAGGCTAACGAAGACAGCCATATTTATCCCGATGAAGGACACGTGGACTATGGACCAATTGAACCGAGCCTACATTGATAATGTGGTACGACGACATGGAGTACCACATGACATCATTTCCGATAGAGACAGTAGATTTGTCTCTCACTTTTGGACGGAGTACAAAAGGCTCTCGGTACTCAAATCAAAATGAGCACCGCATTCCACCCGATGACGGATGGTCAAACCGAGAGAACAATCCAAACACTAGAAGACATGCTGAGAGCATGCGTGTGGGAATTTAAGGGAAATTGGGAATCCCATTTACCCTTAATCGAATTCTCTTATAATAATAGCTATCATGCTAGCATTGGCATGGCACCTTTCGAGGCGTTATATGGACGAAAGTGCCGAAGCCCGTTGAGCTGGGAAGAAAACGATAAGTCGGTGGTAGTGGGACCACAACTTATCGAAGACATGGCTCAACAAATCAAAGTGATTCAAGGAAAAATGAAAGCCGCTCAAGACCGTCAGAAGGGTTACGCTGACGTGAGACGACGAGACCTAGAATTTCAAGTGGGAGATAGGGTCATGCTAAAGATATCACCCGTGAAGGGGGTGATGCGCTTTGGCAAGCGAGGAAAGTTGAGTCCTTGATACATAGGACCTTACGAGATTCTAGAACGAGTCGGGAATTTAGCCTACCGACTGGCTTTACCGCCGCAATTAGATCGAGTTCATAATGTCTTCCATGTCTCACAACTAAAGAAGTATGTGCCGGACCCGACACATGTACTTCAACCGGAGATAATTGAGCTCGATGAAGATTTGACTTATGAAGAAGTCCCAGTGCGTATTCTCGACACTAAGGAACGAGTAACGAGGAACAAAACCATCAAAATGATCAAGGTTCTTTGGTCGAACCACGAAAGTGAAACGGCAACTTGGGAAGTAGAATCCGACATGAGAGAACGCTACCCGACATTGTTCCAAACCGATACCGACACAGTTATGGGGACATAACTGCAATCTTAAGGGGGAGAGGATGTCATACCACCTATTTTTCGTGCATCTTTGTAAACTTTTGAACTACGTTATGGCTTGATCCCTTCATAGGGTACGTGGGCAGCTTAGAAGTTTTAATTCTAAGTTCAGTCACAAAATAACAAAACAAACAAAAGACCTTAGCACGAGAAAGGCCGAAACACAACTTCGAGGACGAAGTTGATTCTTAAGGGGGGTATACTGTAATACCCGAGAATTTTCCAACATAAAATAAAACAATAATTAGATAAATAAACAATAAATAAAATAAATAAATAAATCCAGCAAATAAATAAATAAATAAAGATAAGGAAATGAGAAATGAGATTTAACTTAAAAAGGGAATTAAAGGAATTCAATTAAATAAAAGGAATTATTAAAGGTAAATAAATTGTACACCGAAACCTGACACCAATGAACTCGAGAATTCGGGTCCAATATCCAATTAGACCCGAGTAAAAATTTAGAGAGAAAGTAGAAACCCGGAGATACCCCAGAACTCAGAATTCGGGAGCATAAAGGGATAGAAATCCGAAAGAGAGGAGGAAAAGCACGACGGATCGCACGACCCGCCCGGACCGAAGTCCAGGCGAGTTCGGCGCGGTGGCCACGCGGTCAAAGAGGGATGGGCGCGCCACGGCCGCGCCGTCAGACAGATTCGCCCGTGCGAGATTTTCTCGCCCGAATCCGGATTTTCCGACTTCGGTTGAACACCATTCGGCTCAAGACTCCTAGGGCAGACCTTACGCGTCCCTAGGGCTTCTTTAACTATAAATAAGACCTCTTAAAGGCTCCGAATACTTTTCCAAAACCCTACAACTCTCTATACGTCCGAAAACCCTAATTCCGGAGTCGTAGGAGGCACGAGACCAAGGCGAGACTGATTTGGACAAAAATCAGAGTCTCCTAGACGTCGTGGTAAGTTCCGATCCATTCGTTTCTTACGTTTGATTCGAAAACGAATCCTAATCTTCTTATTTTTCTTTCTACGCCCCGAATCGAATCTAGAACGTAGAACCCGACGAACGGAGAGGATAGACGGAGGACTGGAAGCCACGCCTTCGAAATAGACGATCCCGGATATCTACAAATCTGTAAGTTAATACTTACATGGTTTTGGGAGTAACTAAAACACGAAACCTAAAAGCTTGAATCGAATCTTGCGTAAATCTGTCATTGAATGTTTTCTACCTGCGCAACAGTTTTGACGAATTTTTCCGAGCCTCAAAACGACTTCAAACGGAAAAACTTAAAACACGAACAATGTTCCTAAGGCTTAGATCTATCTACTGTAAAATTTTCAGAATTTTTAGAGACGAATTGATATGTGAAAACCAACCGAAACCGAACTGCTTGAAATTAGATCTTGAAATTCTTGACAGAACTTAGGTCCGATCTTGATCACGTTTTTGACATAGGTTCCTGACCGATTTAGATCTTTGGCCGAACATGAAAGTTGTAGATAAATTTCTTAAGATGATCTCTGTAAAATTTCATTAAATTTGGAGTTGATTTGCTGTGTTAGATCTTGATAACCTTGAACTGCAGTATACGAATCTCAGGCAGATTTAGGTTATGACAAAAATTGATGATTTTGACCTATTTTGGTAACTCGGATTGAAAAAGTTAAAACATGAAAGTTGTTCATCTCGGTGTTTCTGAGTCAGTGGTGAAATTTCAGAATTTTTGGAATTAAACTCGATTTTTACTGAAATTTTGAGTAAACTGTGGTGGACCAAGTCAAATCTTGAAATATTGTTGAAACGATGAAACTAGCCTTTAAGGTTTAATGAGTAGAAGACTCTTTGAAATAATTTTATGAAATCTGGAAATTTAGGAAATCCCCTTTACGAATTTGATCGTTAAAATTAGGGGGTGAGTGCTCTGCAGGGTGCCCTCCTAACGATTCACTTCGTGCCTATATGGACGATGGTGACCCCTGCGCGAAATATTTGAGATATGTTGCCAAAACGGCATGAGATATATGGCCTACACTCTCGTGAATATCCTTATGGGTTTCTCGAGGCTCCGGAGTAGTACTGGGTATGGCAGATACGGCTGCGGCCGCCTGGTTTCCGGCTAAATTGACGAGATTGCGATGCAATCGTGAAATACTTGCTATATTGTTCTTCGGAATAATGGGGATAGTTAAATCTTAATAATTGTTGTTCTTGAAATTATTAAATACTTTATTTAAATTAATTATGGCTTCATTTAAATTATTTATGGATATTATCTTGCCTTTATGTAATATTAAATTAATGGCTTTTAAACCCTACGATCATGCATGTGTTAACTTACTCAGCAAGTTGTGCTGACCAAACCATTCTATTTCCTTTTTCCTTACAGAGTATGTGGAATGATCATGAGCACGTTCATTTTGAGGGAACCATACTTTTGGCAAACTTTATTATTTAAATTCTTGCATTAGACATTAGAATAAACGGGCCTGTTTAACCCGTGTTTTGACCATGTTGGTCGTATTTATATTTCCGCTGCAATATTATACTTAAATACTTTTTCCGCTGCGCTATGATATTATAATTTTCGAGATTATATTGTATGGGCTGTTTGCAAATGTTTTCAAAGCTTTTAAATACTGAAATACCTAGCCTTGCATCTCTTTAGTAAGCCGGAGAAACCGTGTCTTACTAGGGAGGTGTGGCGGTGACATCCCGACCTGGGTGACCAAAAACCGGGGTGTTACATTTCTGCCGTGACTGAATGGGCAGCGCCAAAGAGCCCAACTGAGATATGGAGTTTCCTTGGATTGGCTGGGTACTATAGACGATCCGTGAAGGATTTCTCGAGAGTCGCGCGTCCTTTGACCCAGCTACTGAAGAAAGGAGTCAAATACGAGTGGACAGAGGCGTGTGAGACAGCGTTTCAAGAGCTGAAGAAACGACTCACAACCACACCCGTATTGACACTACCATTAGAGAATGGTGACTTCGAAGTTTATAGCGATGCTTCGAAGGAAGGTCTAGGTTGCGTCTTAATGCAAGACTCGAGAGTCGTAGCATATGCATCACGCCAGCTAAACCCCCACGAGGAGAATTACCCGACACACGATCTGGAGTTGGCAGCGGTCGTTTTCGCTCTAAAGATATGGAGACATTATCTTTATGGGCAGAAGTGTCGAATGTTCACCGACCATAAGAGCTTGAAATTTATATTCACTCAGAAGGAGTTGAATTTGAGACAGCGAAGGTGGTTGGAACTTATCAAAGATTATGATTTGGAGATATCCTACCACGAAGGGAAGGCGGATGTGGTAGCCGATGCCCTAAGCCGGAAAACCCAACACGTGACAAACTCGTTGGTAATTCCGCCGGCATTGTACATGGATTTAGCGAGATTGGACGTGGAACTTGTGCATCCGGGCACAGTGAGTGAAACGATCAAAGCAATGGTCGTAGAAATTCCAATATTGGACGAGATTAGGCTCGCCCAACCGGGCGACGCGAAATTAGAAAAGATAAAGGGGTATATTGCCAAGGGAAAGACAATAGATTTGTTGTCCACGAGGATGGAAGCATTCGCTTCAAAGGGAGATGGTACGTGCCCCATAAATGTGCCGAGTAGAAGCGAAGGTTGATGGAGGAAGGGCACAACACGCCATATTCAGTGCATCCCAGAGGTGACAAGCTTTACAAAGATCTAAAGAGGATCTATTGGTTGCCAGGAATGAAGAAGGAAGTGGCAGACTTCGTGGCGAAATGTCTCACCTGCCAAAAGGTTAAGGCAGTTCGACATAAACCCTTAGGGTTGATGCAACCACTAGAGATTCCACTTTGGAAGTGGGACAGCATCTCAATGGATTTTGTCTCGGGATTACCGCTATCACCTAAAGGCATGAATAAGATTTGGGTGATTGTGGATAGGCTAACGAAGACGGCCTTATTTATCCCAATGAAAGACACGTGGACTATGGACCAATTGGCCCGAGCCTACGTCGATAATGTGGTACGACGACATGGAGTACCACATGACATCATTTCCGACAGAGACAGTAGATTTGTCTCTCATTTTTGGACGGAGTTGCAAAAAGCTCTCGGTACTCGAATCAAAATGAGCACCCGATGACGGATGGTCAAACCGAGAGAACAATCCAAACACTAGAAGACATGCTGAGAGCATGCGTGATGGAATTTAAGGGAAATTGGGAATCCCATTTACCCTTAATCGAATTTTCTTATAATAATAGCTACCATGCTAGCATTGGCATGGCACCATTCGAGGCGTTGTATGGACGAAGGTGCCGAAGCCCGTTGAGCTGGGAAGAAAATGATAAGTCTGTGGTAGTGGCACCACAACTTATCGAAGACATGGCTCAACAAATCAAGCTGATTCAAGGAAAAATGAGAGCCGCTCAAGACCGTCAGAAGAGTTACACTGACGTGAGACGACGAGACCTAGAATTTCAAGTGGGAGATAGGGTCATGCTAAAGATATCACCCATGAAGGGGGTGATGCGCTTTGGCAAACGAGGAAAGTTGAGTCCTCGATACATAGGACCTTATGAAATTCTAGAACGAGTCGGAAGTTTAGCCTACCGACTGGCTTTACCGCCACAGTTAGATCGAGTTCATAATGTTTTCCATGTTTCACAACTAAAGAAGTATGTGCCGAACCCGACACATGTACTTCAACCGGAGATAATCGAACTCGATGAGGGTTTGACTTATGAAGAAGTCCCAGTGCGAATTCTAGACGTTAAGGAGCGAGTAACGAGGAACAAAACTGTCAAAATGATCAAGGTTCTTTGGTCGAACCACGAAAGTGAGACGACAACTTGGGAGGTAGAATCCGACATGAGAGAACGCTACCCGACACTATTCCAAACCGACACCGACACAGTTATGGGGACATAACTGCAATCTTAAGGGGGAAAGTATGTCACACCATGTATTTTCGTGCATTTTTGTAAACAAGCAAACAAATTCAAATTGTTTTGAACTACGTTATGGCTTGATCCCTTTACAGGGTACGTAGGCAGCTTAGAAGTTTTAATTCTAAGTTCAGTCACAAAATAATAAAACAACCAAAAAGACCTTAGCACGGGAAAAGCCGAAACACAACTTCGAGGACGAAGTTGATTCTTAAGGAGGGTGGACTGTAATACCCGAGAATTTTCCAACATAAAATAAGTACAATAAATAAATAAATACAATAAATAAATAAATAAATACAGCAAATGAATAAATAAAGGTAAGGAAATGAGAAATGAAATTTAACTTGAAAAGGAATTAAAGGAATTTAATTAAATAAAAGGAATTAAATAAAGATAAATAAATTGTTACACGTGTACTGACACCAATGGACTCAAAAACTCGAGTCCAAACATAAATTTAGATCCGAGGGAAATGACGATACGGAATAGGAACCCGAAGATGGCCCTGAAATCGGAATCCGGGAGCATAGATGGATAGAAGTCCGAAAGAGAGGAGGAAAAGCACGATGGATCACACGACCCACCCAGACCGAAGTCCAGGCATGGGCCGCGCGGTGGCCGCGCGCCGCGACCGCGCCAATGGACAGATTCGCCCGTTGCGAGATTCACTCGCCCAAATCCGGATTTTTCGGCTTCGGTTGCATTCCTTTCGGCTCAAGACTCACCAAGGCCGACTTGGGATGTCCCCTAGGTCCCTTGTATCTATAAATAGCCCTCCTACTCGATCCCGAATCCCTTTTCAAACTTTCCATATTTTCTATACTTCAAACCCCAGATCCGGAAGTCGTCGGAGGCACCAAAACCGAGCAAGAGACTGTCACGGACGAAATTTGGGAAGCCAACGTCGTGGTAAGTTCTGGTCCATTCAATCTTTTACATTCTCAATCCGAAAACGGATTCTAACTTAGTTTATTTCCTCTCTACACCCCGAATCGGATCTAGAATGAAGAACCTGACGAACCGAGGAGATAAACGGTGGACTGAAGCCATGCCTCCGAAATCGACGTTCCCGGCCGACTGGAAATCTATAAGTTGACACTTACATGGTTTTCGGAGTAATTAAAACACTTAAATCTAAAAGTTTAATCAAGAATTTCGAAAATCTGTCAATGTGAGATTTTTACCGACGCAGCGACTTTGCACGATTTTTCCGAATCCTTAAAAGTCTTCGAACGAGAAAACGTAAAACACGAGAAACGTTCTTAAGACTTAGATCTATCTTCTGTAAAATTTTTGGAATTTGTAATGATGTTTTGATATCTGAAATCGACCCCAAACCAAACTGTTTTGAAATCGAATCTTGAAATCTTGACAGAACGTAGGTCTAAACTTGTAGGCATTTTTGACTAGGGTTCTAGGCCGATTTAGATCTTTAGCTGAACATGAAAGTTGTAGATAATTGTCTTAAGAAGGTCTCTGTGAAATTTCATTAAATTTGGAGTTGAATTGCTATGGTAGATCTCGGAATTTTGAAACTGTTGTACATGAAATTCGGACAGATTAATGGTATGACGAAAATTGATGTTTTTGACCTATTTCTGTAACTCGGATCGAAAAAGATAAAACACGAAAGTTGTTCATCTCTGTGTTTTCGAGTCAGTGGTGAATGTTCGGAATTTTTGGACTTAAATCTGATTTTAAATTAATTTTAGAGTAAACAGCGGTTTACCGGAGTCAAATCTTGAAATCTTGTTGAAACGATGAAATTAGCCTTTAAGGTTGAAACGAGTCAAAATCTCTTTTTAAATAAATTAAGTGAAATCAGAATTTTTGAAATAAATCCCCCTTACAAAGTTGATAAATTAAAATTAGGGGTGAATGCTCTGCAGGGTGCCCCCTAACTGCTTCACTTCGTGCCTTTATGGACGATGGTGACCCCGCGAAAATTGAGATATGATATTGCAAAAACGGCATGAGATATAGGGCCCACACTCTCGAGAATATCCATATGGACTTCCCGAGGCTCCGGAGTGGTATTGGGTATGGCGGATACGGTTGCGGCCGCCGGGCTACCGGCTAAACTTGTCGAGATTGCGATGCAATCGTGAAATACTTGAAATTACTAAATCTGGGATGTAATGGGGAAATTAAATTAAAATAAATTATTTATCGTTGTCCAATTTAATTATTTAAATGCTTTATTTAAATTAGTTATGGTCTTTATTTTAAATGATGTGAAATGTGTTGTTAAATAGGGCCATGAATTGAATTATGCAAATTGGATGGTTAGTTAAGTTAAATTGGGTTGCTTATGATATATTATTATCATGTTTTTATGTAAATATTAGATTAGTGGCTTTTAAACCCTACGATCATGCATGTGTTAACTTACTCAGCAAGTTGTGCTGACCAAACCGTTTTTTTTTCCTTTTTCCTACAGAGTATGTGGAATGAACATGAGCACATTCATGCATGGGGAAATTTTATTTTGGAAACTTTATTTTCAAATTTTTGCATTAGACTATAGAATAAACGGGTCTGTTTAACCCGTGTTTTTACCATGTCGGTCCTATTTACATTTCCGCTGCAATATTATACTTAAATATTATTTCCGCTGCATTATGATATTATTAGTTTCGAATTTATATTGTATGGGCTGTTTGCAAATGTTTTAAATATTTCAAATACTGAAATACCTAGCCTTGCATCTCTTTAGTAAGCCGGAGAAACCGTGTCTTACTAAGTAGGTGTGGCGGTGACATCCCGACCTGGGTGACCAAAAACTGGGGTGTTACAGAGACATGGAACACATCGTGGACACGAGCGAATTGTGGCGGCAATGCTAGCCGATATGCTAGGTTTCCCACTCTTCCTAGGATCTCGTACGGTCCTATGTATCGTGGACTCAACTTTCCTCGCTTGCCAAAGCGCATCACCCCCTTCATCGGTGATACCTTCAGCATGACCTTATCGCCTATTTGAAATTCCAAATCTTGCCGTCTCACATCGGCATAGCTCTTTTGTCGGTCCTGAGCGGCACTCATCTTTCCTTGTATTATTTTGATTTGTTGAGCCATGTCATCAACAAGTTGCGGTCCGACTTCCATAGTCCTATTGTTCTCTTCCCAGCTCAATGGGCTTCGGCACTTGCGTCCATACAGTGCCTCGAAAGGTGCCATGCCTATGCTAGCGTGGTAACTATTGTTGTAGGAAAATTCGATTAGTGGTAAGTGATCTTCCCCACTTCCCTTAAACTCTAGTACACATGCCCTTAGCATGTCTTCTAACGTTTGGATCGTTCTTTCTGTTTGTCCATCCGTCATGGGGTGGAATGCGGTACTCATCTTTATTTTCGTACCGAGGGCTTCTTGTAGATTTGTCCAGAAATGAGAGACAAATCTACTGTCTCTGTCCGAGATGATGTCATGTGGTACTCCATGCCGCCGTACCACGTTGTCGACATACGCATTTGCCAATTGGTCCATGGACCAAGTATCCTTCATTGGGATGAATATGGCAGCTTTTGTCTACCTATCCACGATCACCCAGATTTTATTCATCCCTTTCGGTGAACGTGGTAACCCCGACACGAAATCCATTGAAATGCTATCCTATTTCCAACTCGGGATTTCCAATGGTTGCATTAGTCCTAGGGGTTTTTTGTAACACCCCCAAATTTAAAATGCCAAAATAATGGGGATGCTACCGCCACATCTCTTGGATAAAATACTATACGCAAAATAAGCCAAGAGATGCTAAGGCTATAGAAAATAAACATAAGCTTTATTTCAAAACAGGCATCATATTTAGTTCCAAAATAAATAATGTCGAGAACATCATAAATTTATTTAAAAAGGTTTTATTTGCAAAGAATGAAATAAGATGCAAGCTTGGATCCCAGCCCCCAATGTGCAGTGCTCATGCCTACTCACTTGCGAATCCTGAAAAAGAGAAAAGAAAAACACACACACAACTCAGTATAAACTGGTAAGTTAACCCACAGTTCCATAAGGACAACACCAAAGAAAAGACATAACCGCAAAAATAATAGTGATGGTGAATTAATATTGACGAGGACACTTTTTACCGCATAATCCGCAAAATTTGTCTAAACCTACAGCACCGGTGCCCTAACCTAGGCCCGCAGACGAGGTTAGGGGTTTAGACCCACAATACCGCATATTCACAGGTTCGTCATCCTAGATTTAGTTTAATTTGTGACAGAGGGGGCGAGTTTCGTCGCTGGAGACCCGTCACGGTCCTGCCCCTCAACATATTCCGCATAATCCGCACATAGCATCAACTCGTCAATACTAGTCCAATCACACCGATATATAAAATACATTCCAAATCCTGCTTACGTAATAATACATTCCCAAAAACTATTTTTTTTTTTACAACTGGAATGATCAGGTCCGATCCAATAGAAAAGTAACGCAATTCAGTCAAGTAAAAACACCACTAATCACCGGAAGACATAATTTGCCAGATAAAATATACTCATGATTAAAACACCAATGCATGAATTAAAATACCTAGACATTGCAGAGGCAATTTGGACGTCCCACATGCAAACAACACTAGTTTCTCAAAGAAGCACCATGATTTAAAAGAAGACTAGTTCCTACAGGTTTATCTATTTATATATATATAAAACATGCAAGATTACTATATATACACCACTAGCCTATGACACAATTGCCTTCAATGTTTGACTCAAAATGTTTCCTGGTTGTGTCTACAGATATAATACTAATATATGCAACAGACAATTGAAAGATATATATATGGACAGGGACATCTAGTTATAGCACAACTTAAATAATTTATACAATTAAAGGTTATGCATCATCTTGTCGGTTTTGCCTGGGAGCAGTACACCACTTGACAATTAATAAAAGAACACCGTAGATTATCACGAATCTATAGGCATTACCATGTATGTAAAGGCAATATTTTTAGATGCAGGCGTGCAGATAGACTATTTGAGGGTATAGGAACTGACGAGAAGAAAAAGAACGATTGACTACCGGATATAGGAGAGTGAGATTAACTTACAGTCACACTATTAGCAGAAGAAGAACGAAAGAATTGCTACTGCTACTGGACAACGGTCGGCCACGGACTCCCTTGGAAGACTGCTTCAACTCCACACGGCTATGATGAGAATTTAGGGTTTACGGGTGGCAGGATCTATTTATAAAGTTGTATTTCTCCTAGGGATCGGCAATTTACTAAGCAAGATTTAGGGGGATTTGGTGATTTTGAATTAAGATTTTACTCTAACAACTATCCACCTCTTCTCTATCTCATATCCCATCGGTTGGGATTGCTTTGATTTAAATAAATTTTAAATCCTATGTATATCTATTACTTACCACTTTCTTACTAATACTAGCATCATTATCATTATTATTATTATTACTCAAGATATTTATTTATTTATGTATCTATTATTATAACTACAACTAATATTTTATGGGTATCACAATCTACCCTACTTAGAAATCAACTTCGTCCTCGAAGTTGCTTATATGCCAACTATGAGATCAACTTAATTGGCGACATTTCACGAGCACTTTTAGAGACTAAAGAAAAGACTAACCGGTAAGTTGGAGATGTCACTGTAACACCCCCAACTAAGAAAGACTAGTATTGTGGTTGCTTCGTATAGTAGGCTATCCATCCCCCACCTAACCCTCTCAAGGATATTTTACGCTTCCAAGAGTTTATCTGCCTTATATAGTTCTAACCAATCCATATCCCAAAATCAGGTCAAAATCTTGCAAATTAAACTCTACAAGGTTCGAAGGGAAAACTACGTCCATTATCACAAGTGGAACGTTTGAGTGTTGCTTCGTACCCGGAATTACCTCGCCAGATGGTATTGAAATTCCTAACTTAATCGTCTCTGGGTTCGTCAGTTTCAACTTAGATGCTACTTTAATAGAGACAAAAGAACAGCTCGCACCAGAATCAAACAACACTCTATATAACAGGCACTGATGAAATTGTAAGTGTACCCGTCATAACTTCTCCTTGGTCGGGAAGATCGGCCTGGTTTATCACGTTCAGTCTTCCATTCTGCCTATTCGGTACCTCTCGCTTCTCCCGGTTTCCATTCCACTGCTGATGTGGACCTTGGTGAGTCCCACCATTGTTGCGCCTCTCTGGAGCTCTTTGTTGTCCGGCCTGATTCCGACCAAACTGTGTGGCGAAATCGACCAGGTCATCCCGCTTTCGGATTTGGTCTGGCCGGATCCTACACTGCTTTGCCCTATGTCCTTCTTGCCCACATTTATAACATGCTGTAGGACTGGGGCACTCTTTCACCAGATGCCTCCTATTACACTTTGGGCAAAGCGTTAGACCCCCTCCACGAGGTCCATTAACTTGATCTTGCATGCCTTGGTTTGGTTCATGCCCCTGCCGATAAGTGTTAGCACCCCCACGACTCCTTTCGAACCGTTGTTTCTTATCTTGCGACGGGCCACCTTGGGTGCGATTGGAGTCTCCAGTAACCCTTCGTTTGTACTGCTGCACCATAGCCACTGTGACAGCACGATCATACACCTTCTGTAGGGAAGTAAACTGCTTTCCTCCAAATGATTCTCTTATGGCCAAATTAAGTCCCATTTCAAATTTTTGTGCCTTTGCTTGCTCCGTGGGCACTAAGTCTGTTGCAAACCGAAGTAGCTCCAAGAATTTAGCATGGTACTCTTGAACTGTAGAAGTACCCTGTCTAAGAGTTAAGAACTCCTCATACTTCGCAGTTTTGATACTCATCGGATAAAACCGATTTCTTAAGGCTTCCTTAAATTGGGTCCATGTTAACTGCTCATTATTCTCATAGGTACGCCACCATGCGTCAGCTTCTCCTCCCAAGTAATAGGTTGCAACATTCACCATTTGGCCTTCAGGACATTGAGTGGCCACTAGTAACTTGTCAAAGGTTCGAATCCATTCTTCCAGTTGGCCCGGGTCCTCTTGACCTTCATAGGATGGTGGCCGGTACTGGGTCACCAAGCTTAAGTAGTTGATTTGAGGTGGTGCAGGTGATGGTGCAGCGGCAGCAACTGCAGCTTGGGCCTCTTCACGCTGTTGTTGGCGCTGGAATGCGGCTCCCAATGTTAGCAACATTTGCTCCATTGTCCTAAGCCTGTCGTTATCATTTTGTTGATTTGGGATTGGTGGGTTTGCACCTAAGGGCACTTGATTCCCAACATTCGGCGGATTTGCACCTAGGGGTACTTCGTTCATAGCATTTGGTAGATTAGTGCCAAGAGGTACCGCATTAGCGCCGGTAGCTTCCTCAGGGCGGTAGGCTCTTGGGCGTCCACGGGGTGCCATTCTGAAAGAAAATATTAGATGCGTAAGCGTGTTCTTGGGAACTAAGGATAAAGAGTGCTTACTTTTAAGACAATGTTAATTAGAAAAGAGGTACAACAGTTCCACACATAGACCGATAGACTCTGTGCACTACCTATATCTGTATATATCGTTACAGGTTGGTAGTGTTAAATGCTGGAAGAAATTATTTCGCTGATAAGTGTAGCATTACTCCTGATTTATTACAACAGTTGTGTCTCAAAGGCTATCAAGTCCAATCTTTTTTTTTTTCCACAACAGATGCCTCTGAATTCCTGCATTTAAGTAGAAAGAGGTTCCCGAATTCTGGTAACATTTATTAGCATCATATGTTTACAACGTGGGTGTGTATATATATATATATTTACAATCCTGTATCTTCCAGATTTGAAAATTCAGGAGCAGGGTAAAATTGATCGAAGTTAATAGAATACCTTGCTGGCATTGAATAAATAACATAGCATTTAGTCATACTCTATGCAGACATACGACTGGAATCCATAATAGTAGTATAATCACTTAAAATGTTACTCGTCTATGCTGTAGATATAGGCAGTAGTTGGTTAGTTTGATTAGGATAACCAATTCTTAAAAGTTGGACCTTGTTCCGGTAAGTATTAATATTTTATGGTCACCAATATCTTCCTCCAAATAGGGTTAATATATGACTGCGATTAGTTCCTGAAAATTCTAGATATAGTCCACTGGGATATATATAAAAGATATCCTACAGATATATATATTCAATACAAATAGAGGGTTAATAAATACTTTACTGCATAAGTGATAACAAGTCGATGCTAAAGGAATATCGAGTTCCAATATTTATTCATCATAAACTGAATTGATAACAACCAGTAGAAACACTAGACATGGAATGAAAAAGGAAAACGTTCGAAACAAATTGACTCTAGTAGGCAGCTAAGCAAAAGTAGAGCTATATATATGTGTATATTTATTTTTCTTCTTTTAATCTTCAATATTCTGCATCTTCATCCTCGTCTACAGGTATTGGGCTCGGAGTCCCATAGTTGATTGGACTGTATGGAGGGCTTGGGCCAACTTGGTCCTCTAAGTTGTTGATTGTTTCTTGCATTTGAGCCACTTGGTTCTCTAGATTTTCAATGCGCAGGACTCAATGGGCTCTAAGATGATCCACGTGGTCTAACTCAGACTCTAGGTGCTTGACTCGATGCCTAAGGTAGTTGGCTTCTTGTTGAGCTTCCTTTAAAGCTTTTGTACACTCTAAATAAGCCTTAAGGAGATCCATCATAAGCTTTACATCGGCCATCTACACAATAACCAAATACCTCTAAGAGAAGGGAGAAGGAGAGGATAATAAAAGTTGTAAAAAAAATGCATGTAAGTGCTCGTGTTTCCCCACCCCAAAATAATGCATGCAAGTTAAGAAAATATTTTACATATGTAATATACCATTTTAAAAATAATATGCGAGTTAAAATAATATGTTGGTTTTAAAAATAATACTTAAAAATAGGAACCTGGGCTCTGATACCACTTTGTAACACCCCCAAATTTAAAATGCCAAAATAATGGGGATGCTACCGCCACATCTCTTGGATAAAATACTATACGCAAAATAAGCCAAGAGATGCTAAGGCTATAGAAAATAAACATTAGCTTTATTTCAAAACAGGCATCATATTTAGTTCCAAAATAAATAATGTCGAGAACATCATAAATTTATTTAAAAAGGTTTTATTTGCAAAGAATGAAATAAGATGCAAGCTTGGATCCCAGCCCCCAATGTGCAGTGCTCATGCCTACTCACTTGCGAATCCTGAAAAAGAGAAAAGAAAAATACACACACAACTCAGTATAAACTGGTAAGTTAACCCACAGTTCCATAAGGACAACACCAAAGAAAAGACATAACCGCAAAAATAATAGTGATGGTGAATTAATATTGACGAGGACACTTTTTACCGCATAATCCGCAAAATTTGTCTAAACCTACAGCACCGGTGCCCTAACCTAGGCCCGCAGACGAGGTTAGGGGTTTAGACCTACAATACCGCATATTCACAGGTTCGTCAACCTAGATTTAGTTTAATTTGTGACAGAGGGGGCGAGTTTCGTCGCTGGAGACCCGTCACGGTCCTGCCCCTCAACCGCATATTCCGCATAATCCGCACATAGCATCAACTCGTCAATACTAGTCCAGTCACACCGATATATAAAATACATTCCAAATCCTGCTTACGTAATAATACATTCCCAAAAACTATTTTTTTTTTTACAACTGGAATGATCAGGTCCGATCCAATAGAAAAATAACGCAATTCAGTCAAGTAAAAACACCACTAATCACCGGAAGACATAATTTGCCAGATAAAATATACTCATGATTAAAACACCAATGCATGAATTAAAATACCTAGACATTGCAGAGGCAATTTGGACGTCCCACATGCAAACAACACTGGTTTCTCAAAGAAGCACCATAATTTAAAAGAAGACTAATTCCTACAGGTTTATCTATTTATATCTATTACTACTATATAAATGGGAGAGGCCTTAAGTGTCCCCATCAATTGTAATCTGGGCCGTTGGATGTAGTTTTCAATTTTTGTTTATCACCGTTGGATCTGACCCGAATTTGGCTGTGCGGGTCGGGTAAGTGATATTCTTCGCTGGCTTCCACTCAGGTGTCTCGTTGTGAGGCACTTGTGTCCAATTTGCCCTAATTTCTCCGTCGGGTCTTTCTCGTGTTCTGTTGTCTCTCTCTTTCTTGATTAGGTTTTTGCCCGTCGCACAGCAGCGTCCCACGCAAACCCTACAAGGTTTGATTTCCCGTCGCCGCCGTCTGCGTGCGTGAGGCCTGCCGCCGCGAAGGACGTATGTGAGGCGCCGCCCGGCGCTCTAAGGAAGGGGCGAACGAGGCCTGCCGCCGGCTCTACCATTCGTCGTCCAAGTTGAATTCGTTCGACGACACACGTCGTTGTGAACGTCGGTTGTGTTTTAAATGTTTTGCTTTCCGCCGAATTTGTTCGTTCCGTTGATTGAGGGCCCTGTTAGGCCACGGGAGCTGGGTCGTCGTAAGGGTTTTGGGAATTCTAAATCAGGCTTGGGCCCAATTTTGGAAGCTGGAACCAGCAAGGAACAGGAGGTGGGTGGTAAGAATAAAACCAAAAATCTTCGATTAGATTCCATTATTATGATTGATTGTTGGATTTTGGGGATGAAAACTGGTTTTCGTTCGATCGATTGTGCTAAAACCTCATCCGAAGATCCCGAAGTCGATTCCCGATTTTGCTAATTGTCTTCGCGGCTTGGGAAGACTACGGAAGATGGAATTTGCAGAGCTGTTGGCGATCTTCGGACCTGGTGTGGCCGGAGCAGTGTTCGGAACTGGCTGGTGGTTTTGGGTTGACGCTGTGGTGTGCAGCTCCGTAAAAATTCCCTTCGTCCACTACCTTCCAGGTACTGTTTCTGTCTAAGTTATGCATAGGATTGGATCTTCGTTCTGTTTTTGGTTTCAATTTTATTTGATTTATTATTTATTGTAGGAATTTTCGCATCTTTAGCAGCTTTGATGTTCAATTGCGTGAGAAAAGATGATATTGATTACTCTCCGTATGACGAGGGAGAGTGGAGGTTAGTCGCTCGTCTTCTTTTGGGAAGTAATCTTTTAGGTTTTGGGTTTCTGAGTTTTTAAAATTTGGATACTGGATAGCATTATTTTTGGAATTCTTTAATAAATGGTAATTGTGAGGAGTAATTATAACAAAGAATATCGTAGTTGATTGTTAATTTGAAGTCTGGAAAATGTTTGGAGTTCCTTCGATGTTATAATGAAATTTGAAATTGTGGTGGAAAACATGCTTGTATATATAGTACTTTTCTATGTTGGCAAACTTATGTTGTCAGATTAGTTAGCAAGAGAATATATTTGAGTTCTCATTCTTGGACAGCTTGGTGATTTGTAACTCTGATGTTCCGTTGCTTTGGACTTTCTGAAAGTTGTAGAACTACAGTATCTTGAGATGCAGTCAGGTTAGAAAATTTGGTGTCTTTTCTTCTCAGCTTGTGTGGGATTAATTGGGGAATGCTTGTCGGCAGGCAGTGCCCGAGCTTGGTTTGTAAACTTTAACAAGATGGTTTCCCTCGTAGCATAAGTTTTAGATTGGTTGTTACGGTGAATAAAATCTTGTGCTGTAGACTGGGCTGATGAATTGGCTACAAGTCACAATATGTAATCTCAAGAGTTCAATGTGTGTATAACGGACTTCCACTACCTTTGTCCGTGCAATTTTGGACAACATGTAGTGCTGCGATTTGTGCATTTGCTTGATAGATTCTGTTCAGTGTCTAAGTGCTGGCCAAATTATTAAGCTCATGAATGTTGTTTTCTTGTTTTGGTTGCTGGATTTCATAAAAAGATAATAATAATAATAATAGTAATAATAATAATAATAATTTACATTATAACTTACTTGGATTTTTATTTCATGAATCTTCAGGTTAAAACTATGGCTTTTCATTGCGTATGTGGTGTCTTTTGTGTCATTGGCTGCTTCAGTTGGCCTTCTGGTGCAAGATGCTGTGGTGGAAACGGGTCCCTCTTCATGGACTGGAGTTGCAGGTGTTCAATGTGTATTTGTTCTTATCAGGTGAAACATGTACAATCTAATCCAACAATCTTGTAATCTAATGTGATTTTGTTTTTGTGAATGAACTAGAATGTGATTTATATTTTCTTTGCAGTGGCCTTATTTACTGGATATCTCATACGGAATAGCCTGGCAAGTTCAAATTGTTGCGTGTTGCTGAGAATATGGTTATTAGTATAATCCAAGCATGTGTCTATTTGATGTGGTTCGGTTAACTGGCGAAGAACGCTGCTTTTTCATGTTGAAGATGCAAAATATGTTGGTGTAATTAACCAGTAACAGAAGTGTTTTTTATTTGTCCTTTTATTTTAATTAGTAACTCTCGAATAGAAATATATGGAATATTAGTTCTATAATATGGTTTCAAGACCATAGAATTATTGTTTATCTTGATTCGAGAATTCTGAAAATGCATACAATATCATATTTCTTGTGCTATGTTCTGTTTCTAAGCCAACGAAGCCAATCCACGATGTCTTAACTGCTCTTCTTTGTTATACACTCAATTATATCTAATGTTGTGAATTGGCTTTCTGTTTTCTTGAATTCTTCAATCTAAAGCTTAAAGATCAATGACTTCTGCGTATCATTTCATATGTGGTAAATAACAACATAAAACTAATATGTGTTGCTTGTGATAAGGTTTACCCAAACATGAGATCTGCATTTGTTAATATTCTTGAAACCCGTGGTATTCGAGGTCTGTATTCTGGATTCACTCCTACACTGGTAGAAATAGTTCCTTAGGCTGGATTGCAGTTTGGAACTTACGACACGTTCAAGCGTTGGATGATGGTAATCTCTCTCTCTCTCTCTCTCTCTCTCTCTCTCTCTCTCTCTCAAACACACACACACACACACACACACTCTGCTGCCTGCCACCGCATAAACTGTGCTAGAGTCTGCATTTATCAAGATAATGGTATCATTCAGTTCGCTTTCTTCAATTTGTTATGTGCTTCAGATTTTTATGTTACGGAGCATTTGATGAAACTGTGATTAACTTAAGGGTATAATTTATCTTTTCAATGTTAGTTTGATTTAAGTGATTAAAAAGACTGCAATGATGGTACTTGTAATTTGATATGCAACTGGGATTGATGTGTGGGGCACTGGAGCCTTTCCATGTGTTGTATCAAGAATGTTTTTAGTTTCGTTTAAGTGATTGCAAACACTGCAATGATGGTTCTTGTAATTTGATATGCAACTGGGATTGATATGCGGAGCCTTTCCATGTATTGCATCAATAATGTAATTTTTTTTTCTCCAATTACTAATCTGAACATCGACCACTTGATTCCATTGATGAAAAACAGAGTTGCTATCCTCCACACACAATTTATTCCACTGCCTATTGTATTCAGTTGTTGATTTCTATTATATGTTTACCACAACTATTGAAAGTTTAATTGTTTTGAATTTGCTTCGTTGTCTGATTCTTATAGGTTTGGAATCGTAGTAGAGCTCCTTACGCTGTGGATGGTGATGACTCCCTTTCTAACATCCAGCTTTTTTTTGGTGGATTAGCTGCTGGAACTTGTGCGAAATTTGTTTGTCATCCCCTTGATGTTGTCAAGAAGAGGTTTCAGGTAATGGTATCACCTCAGATTCAAGTGCCAATTTGGATTTCAGAAAAATTAGACACCATCAATTTGGTGTTGTCACAGTTCCTTACTTATATCCCAACATACCCAGCTCGAAATGACATGAAATCCCAGACTAATGTTCATAAAACTGAAGTTCAAAAAAATTTGAAGTTAAACCTTCAGAAATTGAATTTCTGTAACCCTGGAATCTTTCCATAAAACATCCTTGAGAACTTGCTTAAATTGACAAATCTAATCCTGGATTAGGGTTGTATCTGCCAGTTATGTCTGAGGTATACCTTTTGACTGAGTACAAAAGGCTATGTAATGTTTGAAGACCATTTTTCATTAAGTTTTCAGAAACTTTTGTTGAATGGCGATTCAACATTTCTTTTCGAATTTTTATGAACTGCAATTGTTTTTCTCCATCTACAAGGTTGGAAAACTGATTTTTGTACGTTAAACAGTTATGTGAACTGTGCCAGTTCAATCTGGAATTCTCTCATTTGTTATTTAAGGTTGTGGATACATTTTTCTTATACTTTAATTATTTGCTGACCTTGTAATTTCTACAATACTATGCAGATAAAAACTTCAGTGATGGCACTAAGATCAGGCGAAAATTTCATGGAGTTAGCTTCTGATGAATTACCAGATGTGCCTCAAACTCCAAGATATCTTCCAAGGGTGATGACTCTTCCTGGAGTTATATCTGATGGTACTTTGAGTAGTGATGTTGACTCTGATAGCACTTCTTTTTATCGGGAGCGCAAAATTCTTGTTGCAAACATGTTGCCTTTGCATGCCCACAAGGACTATGGAAGTGGTAAATGGAACTTCAGTTTTGATGAGGATTCAATTCTTTTGCAACTAAAAGATGGATTTCCACCCGAGACTGAGCTTTTATATGTGGGATCCCTGAAAGTAGAGATAGAAACCAACGAGCAGGAAGAAGTAGCCCAGAGACTTCTGGATGAGTTCAAATGTGTGCCCACCTTTCTTCCTCCAGACATTCAACAAAAGTTTTACTATGGTTTCTGTAAGCAACAACTTTGGCCCCTTTTCCATTACATGCTTCCAATGTGTCTGGATCATGGCGATCGCTTTGATAGACAGCTCTGGCAAGCATATGTGTCCGCAAATAAAATTTTTGCAGACAAAATAATGGAAGTGGTAAATCCAGAGGATGATTTCATCTGGATTCATGATTACCATCTCATGGTGCTGCCTACATTTCTAAGAAAGCGTTATAATCGAGTCAAACTTGGGTTTTTCCTGCACAGTCCATTCCCTTCATCTGAGATATACCGAACACTGCCAGTTAGAGATGAAATTTTGAAAGGATTACTGAATTCTGATTTAGTAGGTTTTCACACGTTTGATTATGCCCGCCATTTCCTGTCCTGTTGCAGCAGAATGCTGGGCCTAGATTATGAATCAAAGAGGGGCCACATAGGACTGGATTACTTTGGCCGCACAGTGTATATTAAAATACTTCCTGTTGGAATCCACATGGGCACACTGAAATCTGTGTTAAATCTTCATTCTACTAGCCAAAAGGTGAAAGAGATCCATGAAGAATTCAAGGACAAGAAATTAATCCTTGGCGTCGATGACATGGATATATTTAAAGGCATCAGCCTCAAGTTATTGGCCTTTGAGCAGCTCCTGCAGCAAAATAGTGAGTATCAAGGAAAATTGGTGTTGGTTCAGATTGTGAATCCTGCCAGGAGCGTTGGGAAAGATGTTCAGGAAGTAAAAAGGGAGACATACACAACAGTGAAAAGGATTAACGACATTTATGGCTCCCCTGGTTATCAACCTGTGATTTTGATTGATCGTAATGCTTCTCGATATGAGAAGACTGCCTATTATGCAGTTGCCGAATGTTGTATAGTTAATGCAGTGAGGGATGGTATGAACTTGGTCCCCTATAAGTATATAGTCTGCAGGCAGGGCACACCTACCATGGATGAAGCTATGGGTATTAAACAGGATTCTCGAAGAACCAGCATGCTTGTGGTGTCTGAGTTCATTGGTTGCTCACCTTCTCTAAGTGGAGCTATTAGGGTGAATCCGTGGGATATCGACTCTGTTGCTGAGGCCATAAATATGACAATTATCATGCCTGCATCAGAAAAGCAATTGCGATATGAGAAACACTATAATTATGTCAGCTCTCATGATGTGGCGTATTGGGCTCGCAGCTTCATGCAGGACTTGGAGAGAGCTTGTAAGGATCACTATGATAAACGTTGCTGGGGCCTTGGTTTAGGCCTGGGTTTCAGAGTTATCTCGCTTTCTCCAAGTTTCAGGAAGTTGTCAGTTGATCACATTGTCTCGGCTTATAAGAGGACAAGCAGAAGGGCAATATTTCTCGACTATGATGGCACAGTCGTGCCCGAATCTTCACTCATTAAAGCACCCAGTACTGAAGTGGTTAGTATTCTCAATTCTCTCTGTAATGATCCCAACAATACCGTATATATTGTCAGCGGAAGAGGAAGGTCTTCGCTATGTGAGTGGCTTGAACCTTGCCAAAAGTTGGGATTGGCTGCTGAACATGGATATTTTATCAGGTATCTACACCTTACTCTCTCCTATTTCAGGAAACTTTTGTTCGTCTTTTGTTTTTTGTAGAATCAGCAATGATGGTATGTCCTCTCCTTAATCCAAATCAAATAAAAATGATGACTGGGAAGCCTTAACTACTGATCTCGACTGGAAGGAAATTGTCGAACCTATTATGAAATTGTACATGGAAGCTACTGATGGATCATTCATGGAAATTAAAGAAAGTGCATTGGTGTGGCATCATCAGGATGCAGACCCTGACTTCGGCTCCTGTCAAGCCAAGGAGCTCCTAGATCATTTGGAAAATGTTCTCGCAAATGAGCCTGTAGTTGTTCGCAGGGGACAGCATATTGTTGAAGTTAAACCCCAAGTATGCATACTCACTCTCTTTTCACAAATGATTGACTCATCACATGTGCGCTTACATTTGAAAATCAAAAAATCGTGTACCATTGAATCTAAATCAAAATCAGAAGAAAGTTTGGGATAAAAAAAAAAGGTCTAATCGATGCTTACGATGCCCTATATATAAAAAAATTAATACAACATTATTATATAAAAAAGAAAAAGGGAAAAAAATATATGATAAAAAATGGGAATATTTCAAAGATCAAATGTATAATTGGGATGGGTCTCCTTTTGATAGGCTATTCTTGCACATAGAACCATGATGAAAAACATAACAACTTTAATGAGTAAAGATATATATTACGTATTATGGGGCGACTTACTGAATTTGATCAATAATGAAAATACATGCTATATTCAGCCCTATCCTGGATAGATAATCTTAAGAATGACATTTAATATGCCATTAAAAAGATGTAATGACTGTGATCAGATAGTCTTTGCTGTTATGCAACTACTAATGAAGTACGCCTACACAACTGAGTCTGACTACGGTAAGTTTACAATTAGCTATGTCATGAGGATACCTACCAGAGAAGTACCCTTTACAATAAGTAAAACAATCCCATTTAGAGAGGATGGTCAAGATTTCTCTTATCCTTATGCATTGATTGAGAAGGACGCTGCTTTCTGAGGCGCATCCTATTAGCCACTGCTCTCATAAGAGACACAGACTCGCATTATAGAGAACTAAATAGATTGGATTCGCGAAAGAGTTCGAGAGCACATAACTCAGACAACTGACAAAATTTGAACCATGCCCTCATAATTATCCAACATGTCAAAGGAAGTTTATGCTCGACCAAACATTCCTTTCCATTTTCCACTTTCCTTTCTTCCCCCATCATAGGTAGAGCTGAAACTAAATATTCACTTGCAGATTGAAGGACTGCAAAGGGATCCAAGATATGGAGCTAGAGTCGAGCACCGAGCCTATAGAAATATGCATGATGCCATATATCGAATCATGCAAGCAGAAGGCATGGCTGGTCTCTACAAGGGCTTTCTACCGTCCATTGTCAAAGCTGCACCTGCCAGTGCCGTAACCTTTGTTGCTTATGAGTTTATTGCGGAATGGTTAGAGTTCCTCACTACTTGAGTTCAATCTTTTTTTTTTGTTTGGTATTTTAATCATTTGTTTAGTTAGCATCAGTTCATTCTTTTGGATCTTATAAATAGAGATTGTTTGTAGGTGTTAGTGATATAGCCATAAAAGCAACAGACTTAGGGAGGAATTATTTCAGACACTCTGATGAGGTGGTGTATTTGCTACATTTTTGTGTTAAATAGATGGGCTTATTACAAGTATTCAGTATATTGACAATGCTTGAATATTCTCAAAGATTCTCTCAAGGATTGTCTTGGCTGTTTCTGAATCAAGGTTTGCAATTGTCTCTGTCCTCTTGTACATTTGAAATTGTTAAAGTTGCTTAATGTCATTTTTATAAGTCGAGGTTACAGTAAATTAAACACAAATTCACAATTTGACAATATAATACAGTGTGTATGTACACGGTATTAAACTACACTCCACTATGTACTATTAATTATATATATTGGCAATTGTATCATTTATTTATTTATTTATTGTGGACAAAAAGGATCACAACATAGTGACCAAAGTGGAATCATCCAATGAGTACCTGAACATAGGGTTTTGGAATTAGTGATTTTGTTGAAATAACTATAACCATTGAGAATTTCTTATGTCAATCCTGAAACCTTACTGCCTTTTAATTGTGCATGTAGGTTTGGCGATTCAGACCGTTGTTACAATCCTAAAATGCATCCAGCCAATGCAATTGACAACTGAAGAAACTCATCTCAGGTATGCTTTACCATTTTGGTATTTTCTTCGGTTTAACTTGCTGGCAAGATGTCCTTTCACTAGCATATGGGAATAAAAACCACGAAGTACAGAAAGTTGGCTTCCGGCAAGTATTATTCTATTTTCTATAGGAACATATATGAGGTTAATGGATCAGACATTTTGTAGGTTTCTTTTGGTATTTACTAATGTTGGTTTCCCTTTACATAAAATTGCGCCTAAATGTATATTTCTTAAGAAATATAAATCATATAACCAGAAATTGCTGGTATAAATCATATAATACTTCTTATTTATATTTACTAATATAATTTATATTTCTTTAAAAGTTGCTGAAATACCAGAAATTGTCGGTTATAAATCATATAATACTTGTGGTTAGTAACTGTATCCAATTTCCAAAAACCAGGCGTGGTGTTCTGGCGTTGAGCCATTTCAAGCTTCTGAAAAGGTTAGGTTCTGTGATTTTGGGAGTGTTTATCTGGGTGAACTGAGTCGCACCAAATGCTACTTCGAAATGAAAGTTATGGACAAGCTTCTTTAGCAAGTCGCAAGAAGCTTCTTCGTGCCAATTAGGTGTCGGAAGAAGCTGAGGGATTTTCATTTCAAAGATCAATATGTTTCTTTATTTTATTTGGTGGATTCCATACATTAGTGTACAATTATTGAGTTTTATTTTAAAATATGACTTATTCCTTCATAGTTTCCCCTGAAACTACTCCTCTTGTTGCTGAATGTTTTGTTGTTCGTGCTATAGAGGGTTGATCTAGCCTGGCCTACCCTATGTAATTTTATCACTTAAACAGTACCTAGACCTGTATCTTGGTCATGATATTCTCATTCCAAGAAGATCATTTGAATTTTTATATCCAATTCCTGTTTGGCAGGTAATTGCAGTTCTTGAGGATGTTGGTGCAGCTGGTGCACTTAGAGTTATTCATCACCGCCTGAGTGCAAAGGGTTTTTAACTGAATTTTATTTCAGTGTGTGATCCAGTGTTAGGGGATGAAGGAAAGCTCTATGTGCCTCAAGAGTTGGTTGCTGTATATAAAGAGAAGGTACCCTTTTTATTCCCCCTCTATTTTTTTACATATGTTTTTTTTTTGAAGAACTAAAATAGTTGAACATTAATTGGTGTGGTTGGTTATGAGACTCGGTCATGTGGGTTGTTGGTTTAATTGCTATTAAGTTGAACTTCCAAATGCCAAAAAGAATTAAAGTCACTTTTTGACTGGGTTATAGGTCACATGACCAAGTTATTTCATACATTTCAGCAATCACTGATAACATGCTGTATCGGTTGACAACTTGACATATGACTTCTGGTTACAAACCAAGTGGGTTTTATATTCAGGGAACCACTTCTATCAAATCTTTTGTTGTTTTACAGGAAACTTCATATCATTATTGCCATTTATCATATGCATACCTTGAGCACATTGTGAGTTATGTAACTCTGGTAGTGGTAATATGGTCCATGAAAGAACATTGCTTTGGTTATATGATCTGTTTATTGGTTTTGATGGTTGAAGGCGTTTTCGACTTATACTAAAAGAACAAGGTCCCATGATTGTTTTTATGCTTTATTTTGCCTTACGCCATAAATTTTGACACACTCTAATTATGTGAATGGAACTAAATTATGTTGCTAATAATGTGTTGCACCTATTATGCTTCCATCAATGGTCTCAAAGTTGAGAATGAGAAGTATAATGAAAGAGAGCTACAAAATGGGAAACTTAATTTCTCTATATTGTAAGTGTCAAGTGTGTTACCAACTCTGCTGATAAAATTGGTAATTGCCCCTTATAATCAGGTTGTCCCCGTTGCTTCTATGTTAACTCCAAATCAATTTGCAGCCGAACTGTTAACAGGTTCCAGGTATTTGTTCATCTTAAAAATACCATTTATCGCAACACTGATCTTTCCGACATACTTATGTCAGCATAAGGTATATCTTTTAACTCATAGCATAGTGAAGCAGGAATAAGGGACGGAGGTAGTACTATAATGAAGCAGAGCTACAAAATGGGAAACTTAATTTCTCCATATTATAAGTGATCTTGGCTCATTATTCCTCTTTATTTACTGAATTTGCCAGGAATTGACTGAGCAAGATGGTAGGGAAGCTTGCAAAATTCTTCATGCAGCTGGACCATCAAAGGTTTGATATACTACAATGTTGCATAATTTCTTGCACTTCTTTTGCAAATATAATGGCAAATAGACCTACAACAGCCATATATGTAATTTACTGTTTACGGTCTTTGTTGTAATTCAGGTTGTGATAACAAGTATAGCATTGAACGGAGAACTTCTTCTAATTGGCAGTCATGAGAAAGAGAAGGTATGGAAAAATGACCGAGCTAATTAAGGAAATGTTTTGTCCATGGTGATTCTGTCAAGCTATTTTTGTTAGCTGGTCTGCATTTTCATGAATTCACATTCTCATTGAACAATTTTGACTATGATAGGGTGAACCTCCTCAGCAGTTCTGGATTTCAGTTCCCAAAATCCCCGCATATTTCACGGTATGTAGTTGTCTTGGTTCTGGACCTTACTTTCTTCTCGCATGGTAAATGTCTACTAATTCTAACTCTATTATCTGCGAAGGAACAACAAATTCATTTTCAAATTGGTTTTATTTATTTTGGGAAATTTGACTTCTCATATAGCCACATAGGTGCTTTTATCTACACACAAACTTCATTTTGTACACATTTTTTTTTGCAAGCATATATAGTGTTTCTTTTTTTTTTGCCGATAATTAATTGATGTACGTCTCTGCAGAGGTTGAAAGACTCACAAAACTGAAAGCAGCAAGATTAAAAGAGCTTGTTATGAAGAAGAGAGTTGAATTAGGGTATGTATGCTAAATTTTTTATAACTTTTCTAGCATTTTGGTGTTTTGGGGTAACAAAAAATTGCGGCATTAACTAGGTTCTAACTTCCATCAGAAATGGAAGCTAAAATTCATCTGCCTACTGATGAATCATTCAAAACAGTCTCATGTGCTTTTTTGTGGAAATAAAAGAGTTTGGCTTTTCTTCGTTTCCTCCCAAAAAAAACCACTGATAATGAACTGTCTTGCAACTATCTAAAAGTTAGTAGCTCTTTCGTGCCAATTACTTTGGAAACAAATTGTTATAAATAGGAACTCCCATACACTTACCTATAATTATTTTTTCTTCCTCCATAGGCAGTTGTATATCTCTTTTACGCTGTGCATTTGACTAGTATATATATAACATGCAAGATTACTCTATATACGCCACTAGCCTATGACACAATTGCCTTCAATGTTTGACTCAAAATGTTTCCTGGTTGTGTCTACAGATATAATACTAATATATGCAACAGACAATTGAAAGATATATATATGGACAGGGACATCTAGTTATAGCACAACTTAAATAATTTAAACAATTAAAGGTTATGCATCATCATGTCGTTTTTGCCTGGGAGCAGTACACCACTTGACAATTAATAAAAGAACACCGTAGATTATCACGAATCTATAGGCATTACCATGTATGTAAAGGCAATATTTTTAGATGCAGGCATGCAGATAGACTATTTGAGGGTATAGGAACTGACGAGAAGAAAAAGAACGATTGACTACCGGATATAGGAGAGTGAGATTAACTTACAGTCACACTATTAGCAGAAGAAGAACGAAAGAATTGCTACTGCTACTGGACAACGGTCGGCCACGGACTCCCTTGGAAGACTACTTCAACTCCACACGGCTATGATGAGAATTTAGGGTTTACGGGTGGCAAGATCTATTTATAAAGTTGTATTTCTCCTAGGGATCGGCAATTTACTAAGCAAGATTTAGGGGGATTTGGTGATTTTGAATTAAGATTTTTCTCTAACAACTATCCACCTCTTCTCTATCTCATATCCCATCGGTTGGGATTGCTTTGATTTAAATAAATTTTAAATCCTATGTATATCTATTACTTACCACTTTCTTACTAATACTAGCATCATTATCATTATTATTATTATTACTCAAGATATTTATTTATTTATGTATCTATTATTATAACTACAACTAATATTTTATGGGTATCACATTTTTGACGTACTGCCTTGATCTTCTGGCAGGTAAGGCATCTTGCCACAAATTCGGCCACCTCTCTTTTCATGTTCGGCCACCAATAGTTCTTCTTTAAGTCCTTGTACAGCTTGTCTCCTCCGGGATGAACCGAGTATGGGGTATTATGGCCTTCTTCCATCACCTTTTGCTTTAGGTCAACGCATTTTCGTGGTATACACCACCTTCCCTTGAAGCGGATACTCCCGTCATCATGAATTTTAAAATCCATTGCACTTCTCATCACCCAGTTGGGCGAGTCGTATTTCATCGAATATGGTAGGTCCCACTACCTTCGTGTTGACGACTTCGTTTACTGTGCCAGAATGCACCAACTCCAGACTCAATTTCGCCAAGTCTCTGTACAACTCGGCCGGTATCACGAGTGAATTTTCCGCGTGTTGAGTCTTTCGACTCAGGGCATCAGCTACAACGTTGGCTTTTCCTTCATGATAAGCAATCTCTAGGTCATAATCCTTGATTAACTCCAACCATCTTCTCTGCCTCAAATTCAGCTCTTTTTGCGTGAATATGTACTTGAGGCTCTTATGGTCGGTGAATATCCGACACTTTCGCCCATAGAGATAGTGTCTCCATATCTTTAAGGCGAACACGACTGCGGCTAGTTCTAAGTCGTGCGTCGGGTAGTTCTCTTCGTGTGGTTTTAGTTGACGCGATGCGTATGCTATGACCCTTTGATCTCGCATTAACACGCATCCCAATCCTTCTTTCGAGGCGTTGTTGTACACCTCGAAGTCACCATCCTCCGACGGTAGCGCCAATACTGGCGCTGTGGTAAGTCGTTTCTTCAGATCTTGGAACCCGGACTCGCATTCACTGGTCCACTTGTATTTCACCCCTTTCTTTAACAGCTGGGTTAGCGGGCGTGCGATTTTGAGAAGTTCTTTACAAATCGCCTATAGTATCCTGCCAGTCCAAGGAAACTTCTTATCTCTATTGGACTCTTCGGTGGTACCCACTCGGTCACTACCGAGATCTTCGCCGGATCTACTGCCACTCCGTTGGCGGATACTATATGCCCGAGGAAGGCCACTTCCCTTAACCAGAAGTCGCATTTGGACAGCTTGCCATACAGTTGATTTTCTCGTAAGATCCCTAACACTTTGTGTAAGTGCTCGGAATGTTCTTCTTCACTTTTCGAGTAGATCAAGATGTCATCTATGAACACCACCACCCATTGATCTAATAGTTCTCGAAATACGTTGTTCATGAGATTCATGAACATTGCTGGGGCGTTCGTTAGCCCGAATGATAGCATCGTGAACTCGTAGTGTCCGTAGCGAGTTCTGAACGCCGTCTTTGGGATGTCCTTTTCGGCGATCCTTAATTGGTGATATCCCGATCGCAGGTCGATCTTTGAGAATACCCAAGCTCCCTTCAGTTGGTCGAATAAATCCTCGATTCTGGGCAACGGGTACTTGTTCTTGACAGTGACTTGATTGAGTCCTCTATAATCAATGCATAGTCGTAGACCTCCATCCTTCTTCTTAACGAATAAGACCGGGGCTCCCCATGGGGACGTGCTCGGCCTTATGTATCCCTTTTCCAACAACTCCTCGAGTTGTTCCTTTAGCTCCTTCATTTCCAGTGGCGCCATACGGTAAGGAGCTTTTGAGACCGGTTCCGTTCACGGAATGAGATCTATGGTGAATTCAAGATCTCTCTCGGGCGGCATGCCGGGAACGTCTTCAGGAAATACATCCGGGTATTCTCTTACTACCGGAATGTTATTGTAATACCCGAGAATTTTCCAACATAAAATAAAACAATAATTAAATAAATAAATAATAAATAAAATAAATACTATAAATAAATAAACAAATCCAGCAAATAAAAGAAATAAATAAATATAAGGAAATGAGAAATGAGATTTTTACTTAAAAAGGAATTAAAGGAATTTAATTCAATAAAAGGATGGATAAATGGTACACCAAAACCCGACACTAATGAACTCGAGTATTCGAGTCCAAAACATCCAATTAGACTCGAGCGAAAATTTAGAGAGAAAGTATGAACCCGAAGATACCCCGGAAATCGGAATTCGGGAGCATAGAGGGATAGAAACCCGAAAGAGAGGCGGAAAAGCACGACGGATCGCACGACCCGCCCGGACCGAAGTCCAGGCGAAGTCGGCGCGGTGGCCGCGCGGTAAAATGGCTTCAGCGCGCCACGACCGCGCCACCCCACAGATTCGGTTGTTGCGTGAATCTCTCACCCGAACGCGGATTTTTCGACTTTCGGTTGAACATCTCTCGACTCCAGACTTCTAGGTCGGTTGTGGACGCCCTAGGGATTAAGAATTCTATAAATAAGCCCCTTGGGAGCCCCGAACAAGTTTACAAAACCCTAAAACATTCTATACGTTCGAAACCCTAAATCCGGAGTCGTCGGAGGCACGAAACCAAGACGAACGCTGTTGGACGAGTTTCTCTACAGATCTCCATAGTCGTGGTAAGTCTCGGTCCAATCTTTATTCAATAAACGATTCGAAAACGAATCCTAATTATCTCCTTTTTCTTTCTACACCCCCGTATCGAATCTAGATCGTAGAACCCGACGAACGGAGAGGAGAAACGGTGATCTGGAAGCCACGCCTCCGAATTGGACATTCCCGACGTTCATAGACACTGTAAGTTAACCTTACATGGTTTTGGGAGATTTTAAAACATTCGAAACCTAAAAGATTTGACAAGAATCATAAATCTGTCCACTTTTGTTTTCCTACCGACGCAACAGAATTGTTGAATTTTTCCGACCTTTAAAACGAACTCAAACGGAAAAACTTAAAACACGAAAAACGTTCCTAAGACTTAGACCTAGCTACTGTAAAAATTTGAGAATGTTTGGAGCTGATTTGATATGTGAAAACCCGTTGAAACCGAACTGTTTAATTCTAGATCTTGAAATCTTGGACAGAACTTAGGAATGATCTTGATCTCGTTTTTGACATAGGATCTAGGCTGTTTTAGATCTGTGGCCGAACATGAAAGTTGTAGATAAATGTCTTAAGATGATCCCTGTCAAATTTCATTAAATTTGGAGTTGAATTGATATGGTAGAATGTGAAATTTGTAAACTGCGACACTTTGAACTCGGACAGATTTCTTGTTATGCGAAAATTGGCGATTTTGACCTACTTAGGTATCTCGGATTGAAAAAGTTAAAACACGAAAGTTGTAGATCTTGATGTTTCCGAGTCAGATATGAAATTGTGGAATTTTTGGAATTAAATCTGATTTTAGACGAATTTTGGAGTAAACTGTGATTTACCGAAACGAAATTTTGAAATCTTGTTGAAACATGGAATTAACCTTTAGGGTTGAAACGAATTGAGATATTGTTTCTAAATTAATACAATGGAAGGCAGATTTTAAGAACTAAATCCCCTTACAAACTTGATAAATTAAAATTAGGGGCGAGTGCTCTGCAGGGTGCCCCCTAACGATTCACTTCGTGCCGTAATGGACGATGGTGACCCCGCGCGCTATACTTGAAATGTGATATTGCCAAAACGGCGAAACTTAGAGCCTACACTCTCGTGAATATCCGTATGGGTTTCCCGAGGCTCCGGAGTGGTACTGGGTATGGCTGATACGGCTGCGGCCGCCGGGCTACCGGCTAAACTTGTTGACATCGCGATCTTTATCGTGAAACTTTGAAATACCAAATCGGGAATGTAATGGGGATTCTAAATTAAATTAAACTAGATTAAATGATATTGTTGTCAAATTAAATTATTTAAATGCTTTATTTAAATTATGGCTATTATCTTGAACCATGTGATATGTGTTATTAAATAGAGCCTGAGATAGATTGTGCTATATGATATGGATTATATGAAATCAAATATTATGTTATTATCATGCTTTTGTTAAATTATTAAAGTTATGGCTTTTAAACCCTACGATCATGCATGTGTTAACTTACTCAGCAATTTTGCTGATCAAAACCATTTTTATTCCTTTCTTTACAGAATATGTGGAATGAGCATGTGTGAGCACGGATCATGCATGGGATTTTGGGAACTTTTATTTTGCTTTTAAATTTCGTATGTAGACTACATTATGAACGGGCCTGTTTAACCCGTGTTTTGGCCATGTCGGCCCTTTTTATATTTTCCGCTGCGATACTGTACTAAACTAAATATTTCCGCTGCGCTAAGCTATTATTATTTTCGAATTATATTGTATGGGCTATTTTGAATGCTTTAAGTGTTTTTAAATACTGCAATACCTAGCCTTGCATCTCTTTAGTAAGCTCGGAGAAACCGTGTCTTACTAGGGAGATGTGGCGGTGACATCCCGACCTGGGTGACCAAAAACCGGGGTGTTACAAGTTGGTATCAGAGCCCGGCTATTTTTAAACTATTATTTTTAAACCATTACTATTTTTAAACTACTAGTAATATTTTGACTATTATTTTAAATTTTAAAGTATTATTTCCATGGAAGAATTTTTATTCTTTATTTTAAAACCCATGGAAAAATATATGGTGTATTAAATTATTATTGGGGGGAACTATCATTTGCATATGCATGTCGCATCTCTGCTATGAACTTAGCATCTTGGAAACTTGAACTTAGAATCTTGGCGAAACTTGAACTTAGAATCTTTGCGAAACTTGAACTTAGCATCTTGGCGAAACTTGAACTTAGAATCTTGGAAACTCGAACCTAGAATCTTGGCGAATTGAACTAGAATCTTGGCGAATATTAACTTAGATCTCTTGCTTGCGCTAGATGGCTAGCCAAGACATGATGCAGTTGATGATCAAGATGATGAGCGTTCATCTCGATTCCCACCAAACCCTAGAGCAAATGAAGTACCGTATGGCTCAATTGGAGGCCAATTTACATCACATGGGCAACTTGAGAGAGGCGGATCATCACCGCATAAACCAACTCGAGCGCCAAGTCCAAACCCTCACTACACAAAACTTAATACTAAAGGAATACATCGATGCCCACGGGCAAGACTTAAACACTATCTTTGACGACCTATTACCGCCGAGTTCGGAGGAGGAAGATCCGGAGGAAGATCCTGCTACCCCACCGGGAGACGTCATGAGGCACTAGAGATTCTACTGTTAGACATTGTTTTGCTAGGAAAATATTTCTACTTTTGTACTAAAATTTCTTATGAGGAAATAAAATGCCGATTTATTTTTTTTAAATCAAAACAAAACAAAACAAAACAAAATAAAATGAAACCCCAAAACAGACGATGCTTCTTAACTCGAGCAAAGCACCACGTGCTAAATTACTACACACATATACATTCATAGAAATTGCTTAGACTATATGCTAAATTCACCAGCCCTAATCTATCATATTTGTACCAGAATGGCACCCAGAGGAAGAGGAAGAGGAAGAACTCAAACCACTCCCCAAACCACCACTGAGATACCTACTGAAACACCACCAAACGTCACTGAACCAATTCAACCTGATGAGGAACAACCCCAAGGTGCGCAGGACGCCCCCGCACCGAACAATGTGGGCGATCGTCTTAGGACGATAGAGGAAGTGTTGATTGCACTCGGGAACGCGCAAGTCAACCAGGGTCAAGCTGCGGCGGTACCTCCGCCACAAGCTCGCCCTAACTACCTGGCGATGGTGAATCCTTACCAGCCGCCCCACTACGCTGGTGAGGAGGATCCAGCTAAACTGGAGGAATGGATCCGGACTTTTGACAAGCTGCTGGGAGCGGTCAAATGTCCGGAAGGAGAGAGGGTACATGTCGCTTCATACTACTTGGGAGGCGAAGCTGATGACTGGTGGCAAGCAACGCAAGCCAAACTAACTGAAGATGACGAGCCTTACTTGTGGATGGAGATGATGGAACTACTCAGGGATCGATTCTATCCCTTGAGTACCAAAGCTGCCATGTACGAGGAATTCCTGTCACTGAAGCAAGGAAGCCAAACGGTGCAAGAGTACTACACCCGCTTTAAGGAGCTGGTGAGGTTCGCACCAAGGCTAGTGCCTACTGATGCGGAGAAGGCACAGAAGTTCGAGATGGGACTGAACCTGTCTGTGCGCGAAGTGATCGCGGGGGTACACTACCCCGATTTGCAAGCCGTATACGATCGCGCTGTAGCGGTAGCACGCGTGCAGCAGCTGAAAAGAAGGGTGAGTGGGGAGTCCAGCAGGGGTCCTCAAGACAAGAGAAGCCGAGACTCAAGAAACGAGAACAACACTGGAAGGAACGAGCAGCGTAGAGGGTCGAATAGGCCCCAACAAAGCAACACGGGAAGGAGGTTCAATCAAGAAGATCCGGTACCCGCCTTGCCCGCGATGTGGACGACCACATCTGGCAAGGGGATGCCCGCAACAAGGCGCTTGTTACCGATGCGGTCGAATGGGTCACGTTCGACGGGAATGTCGAACTAGGCTCGAGAACATAACGAAGAGGGACGATTTGGTCGCGGGGCAAGAACAGCCTCAAAACCTAAACGGTCGAAACGGGAATAACCAAGGGTACAGACCCCCTCAAAATAGGCCGCAAAACCAGAACCAGAACCAACGACCTCCGCCCCCACAGAATCAAAACCAGCAACAAAATCAGCAGCCGAATGCGAATCAGCAGGGCAATCAGGGACGCCCTATGGGGAGGCTGAACGTGGTGAACCAAGCGGACGTGCCTGCGCAAGGAGAAGTGATGGCAGGTACATTTCACGTTTTGAATACACCCCTTAGAATTTTATTTGATTCCGGAGCTAGTTGCTCAATTATTGCATCAAGGATAGTGCCTGAGTTAGATCTACCTAAGTGCGAGAGAATTAGCTTAGGAATTCAATTGCCTTCTGGAGAAGTGGTGTCTTGCTCTAAACGATATAACGGAATTCCTATAGTGATAAAGAACGTAGAATTCTTCGCGAATTTGGTAGAATTTAACTTAAGAGACTTTGACATCATACTGGGGATGGATTGGCTATCCCAGTATAAAGCGGTGATCGAATGCCAAAAGCAAAAGATCACCTTGTCAAAAAGTAGGGGAAAGAGAGTTATCTTTTACTCTCAGCCCCCTAAGAAAAGTAACAAAATCGTTAGTGCACTTAAACTAAGTAACTTGATGCGTAAGGGGTATGAACTATATGCGTGCTATGTGCACAACCTTGAGGCGGAAGAGAACAAGGTTGATAGCATACCAGTGGTAAGAGAATACCCGGACGTGTTTCTTAAGACGTTCCGGGCATGCCACCTGAGAGAGATCTTGAATTCACCATAGATCTCATTCCGGGGACAGAGCCTGTCTCAAAAGCTCCGTACCGGATGGCACCACTGGAAATGAAGGAGTTAAAGGAACAACTCGAGGAGCTATTGGGAAAAGGTTACATAAGACCGAGTACGTCCCCTTGGGGAGCACCGGTTTTATTTGTCAAGAAGAAAGACGGAGGACTACGTCTTTGCATAGATTACCGAGGACTAAACCAAGTGACCATTAAGAATAAATACCCCCTACCGAGAATAGAGGATCTGTTTGATCAACTGAAGGGAGCTTCAGTATTCTCGAAGATCGATTTGCGATCTGGGTATCATCAATTGAGGATTGCCGAGAAGGACATTCCAAAGACGGCGTTTCGAACACGATATGGCCATTACGAGTTCACAGTGTTATCCTTCGGGTTAACAAATGCTCCGGCCATGTTCATGAATCTCATGAACAACGTGTTCCGAGAATTGTTAGACCAGTGTGTCGTAGTGTTCATTGACGACATCCTGATCTACTCGAAGAGCGAGGAGGAGCATGCGAAACACTTACATCAAGTGTTGGAAATCTTGCGAAGAAATCAGCTATACGGCAAGCTGTCGAAATGTGACTTCTGGCTGAAGGAAGTGGCATTCCTCGGACACATAGTATCCGCTGATGGAGTATCAGTGGATCCGGCAAAAGTTTCCGCCGTAACTGAATGGGCAACTCCGAAAAGTCCAACGGAAATAAGGAGTTTCCTTGGATTAGCCGGATATTACAGACGATTTGTAAAGGACTTTTCAAGGATTGCACGTCCTTTGACCCAGCTACTTAAGAAAGGAGCAAAATACGAGTGGACCGAAGCATGTGAGACATCGTTTCAAGAGCTGAAGGAAACGACTCACAACCACACCCGTATTAACACTACCATCAGAGAATGGTGACTTCGAAGTATATAGCGATGCTTCGAGGGAAGGTTTAGGTTGTGTTTTGATGCAAGACTCGAGAGTCGTAGCCTATGCATCACGCCAACTAAAACCTCACGAGGAAAATTATCCGACACATGACCTCGAGTTGGCAGCGGTCGTTTTCGCTCTAAAGATATGGAGACATTATCTTTATGGGCGGAAGTGTCGAATGTTCACCGACCACAAGAGCTTGAAATATATATTCACTCAAAAGGAGTTGAATTTGAGACAGCGAAGGTGGTTGGAACTTATCAAAGACTACGATTTAGAGATAGCATACCACGAGGGGAAGGCGAATGTGGTAGCCGATGCCCTAAGTCGGAAAACCCAACACGTGACAAACTCGTTGGTAATTCCGCCGGCATTGTACATGGATTTGGCAAGACTGGAGTTAGAACTTGTGCATCCTGGCACAGTGAGAGAAACGGTCAATGCCATGGTCGTAGAAACTCCCATATTAGACGAGATTCGACTCGCTCAACCGGGCGATCCGAAACTCGAGAAGATAAAAGGGTATATTGCCGAAGGAAAGGCAATAGGATTTGCTGTCCACGAGGATGGAAGCATCCATTTCAAAGGTAGATGGTGTGTACCTCTTAAATGTGCCGAGTTGAAGCAAAGGTTGATGGAGGAAGGGCACAACACGCCATATTTCGTACATCCCGGAGGTGACAAGCTATACAAAGATCTGAAGAAGATCTATTGGTGGCCGGGGATGAAGAAGGAAGTGGCGAACTTCGTAGCGAGATGTCTCACCTGCCAAAAGGTTAAGGCAGTGCGACATAAACCCTTAGGATTGATGCAACCACTAGAGATTCCAAGTTGGAAGTGGGATAGCATCTCAATGGACTTTGTCTCGGGATTACCCCGATCACCTAAAGGCATGAACAAGATTTGGGTGATTGTGGATAGGCTAACGAAGTCAGCCATATTTATCCCAATGAAAGACACGTGGACTATGGACCAATTGGCCCGAGCCTACATTGATAATGTGGTACGACGACATGGAGTACCACATGATATCATTTCCGATAGAGACAGTAGATTTGTCTCTCATTTCTGGACGGAGTTACAAAAAGCTCTCGGTACTCAAATCAAAATGAGCACCGCATTCCACCCGATGACGGATGGACAAACCGAAAGAACAATCCAAACACTAGAAGACATGCTGAGAGCATGCGTGTTGGAATTCAAAGGAAATTGGGAATCTCATTTACCCTTGATTGAGTTTTCCTATAATAATAGTTACCATGCTAGTATCGGCATGGCACCTTTCGAGGCATTGTATGGACGAAAGTGCCGAAGCCCTTTGAGCTGGGAAGAAAACGATAAGTCCGTGGTAGTGGGACCACAACTTATCGAAGACATGGCTCAACAAATCAAAGTGATTCAAGGGAAGATGAAAGCCGCTCAAGACCGTCAAAAGAGTTATGCCGACGTGAGACGACGAGACCTAGAATTTCAAGTGGGAGATAGAGTCATGCTAAAGATATCACCCATGAAGGGGGTGATGCGCTTTGGCAAACGAGGGAAGTTAAGTCCACGATACATAGGACCTTACGAGATTCTAGAACGAGTCGGAACTCTAGCCTACCGACTGGCTTTACCGCCACACTTAGATAGAGTTCATAATGTCTTCCATGTCTCGCAACTAAAGAAGTATGTGCCGGACCCGACACATGTACTTCAACCAGAGATAATTTAGCTCGATGAAGATTTGACTTACGAAGAAGTCCCAGTGCGTATTCTCGATACTAAGGAACGAGTAACGAGGAACAAAACCATCAAAATGATCAAGGTTCTTTGGTCAAACCACGAAAGTGAGACGGCAACTTGGGAAGTAGAATCCGATATGAGGGAACGATACCCGACATTGTTCCAAACCGATACCGACACAGTTATGGGGACATAACTGCAATCTTAAGGGGGAGAGGATGTCATACCCCCTAATTTTTCGTGCATTTTTGTAAACTTTTGAACTACGTTATGGCTTGATCCCTTTACCGGGTACGTAGGCAGCTTAGAAGTTTTAATTCTAAGTTCAGTCACAACATAATAAAACAAACACAAGACCTTAGCACGAGACGAGAAAAGCCGAAACACAACTTCGAGGACGAAGTTGATTCTTAAGGAGGGTAGACTGTAATACCCGAGAATTTTCCAACATAAAATAAAACAATAATTAAATAAATAAATAATAAATAAAATAAATACTATAAATAAATAAACAAATCCACCAAATAAAAGAAATAAATAAATATAAGGAAATGAGAAATGAGATTTTTACTTAAAAAGGAATTAAAGGAATTTAATTCAATAAAAGGATGGATAAATGGTACACCAAAACCCGACACTAATGAACTCGAGTATTCAAGTCCAAAACATCCAATTAGACTCGAGCGAAAATTTAGAGAGAAAGTATGAACCCGAAGATACCCCGGAAATCGGAATTCGGGAGCATAGAGGGATAGAAACCCGAAAGAGAGGCGGAAAAGCACGACGGATCGCACGACCCGCCCGGACCGAAGTCCAGGCGAAGTCGGCGCGGTGGCCGCGCGGTAAAATGGCTTCAGCGCGCCACGACCGCGCCACCCCACAGATTCGGTTGTTGCGTGAATCTCTCACCCGAACGCGGATTTTTCGACTTTCGGTTGAACATCTCTCGACTCCAGACTTCTAGGTCGGTTGTGGACGCCCTAGGGATTAAGAATTCTATAAATAAGCCCCTTGGGAGCCCCGAACAAGTTTACAAAACCCTAAAACATTCTATACGTTCGAAACCCTAAATCCGGAGTCGTCGGAGGCACGAAACCAAGACGAACGCTGTTGGACGAGTTTCTCTACAGATCTCCATAGTCGTGGTAAGTCTCGGTCCAATCTTTATTCAATAAACGATTCGAAAACGAATCCTAATTATCTCCTTTTTCTTTCTACACCCCCGTATCGAATCTAGATCGTAGAACCCGACGAACGGAGAGGAGAAACGGTGATCTGGAAGCCACGCCTCCGAATTGGACATTCCCGACGTTCATAGACACTGTAAGTTAACCTTACATGGTTTTGGGAGATTTTAAAACATTCGAAACCTAAAAGATTTGACAAGAATCATAAATCTGTCCACTTTTGTTTTCCTACCGACGCAACAGAATTGTTGAATTTTTCCGACCTTTAAAACGAACTCAAACGGAAAAACTTAAAACACGAAAAACGTTCCTAAGACTTAGACCTAGCTACTGTAAAAATTTGAGAATGTTTGGAGCTGATTTGATATGTGAAAACCCGTTGAAACCGAACTGTTTAATTCTAGATCTTGAAATCTTGGACAGAACTTAGGAATGATCTTGATCTCGTTTTTGACATAGGATCTAGGCTGTTTTAGATCTGTGGCCGAACATGAAAGTTGTAGATAAATGTCTTAAGATGATCCCTGTCAAATTTCATTAAATTTGGAGTTGAATTGATATGGTAGAATGTGAAATTTGTAAACTGCGACACTTTGAACTCGGACAGATTTCTTGTTATGCGAAAATTGGCGATTTTGACCTACTTAGGTATCTCGGATTGAAAAAGTTAAAACACGAAAGTTGTAGATCTTGATGTTTCCGAGTCAGATATGAAATTGTGGAATTTTTGGAATTAAATCTGATTTTAGACGAATTTTGGAGTAAACTGTGATTTACCGAAACGAAATTTTGAAATCTTGTTGAAACATGGAATTAACCTTTAGGGTTGAAACGAATTGAGATATTGTTTCTAAATTAATACAATGGAAGGCAGATTTTAAGAACTAAATCCCCTTACAAACTTGATAAATTAAAATTAGGGGCGAGTGCTCTGCAGGGTGCCCCCTAACGATTCACTTCGTGCCGTAATGGACGATGGTGACCCCGCGCGCTATACTTGAAATGTGATATTGCCAAAACGGCGAAACTTAGAGCCTACACTCTCGTGAATATCCGTATGGGTTTCCCGAGGCTCCGGAGTGGTACTGGGTATGGCTGATACGGCTGCGGCCGCCGGGCTACCGGCTAAACTTGTTGACATCGCGATCTTTATCGTGAAACTTTGAAATACCAAATCGGGAATGTAATGGGGATTCTAAATTAAATTAAACTAGATTAAATGATATTGTTGTCAAATTAAATTATTTAAATGCTTTATTTAAATTATGGCTATTATCTTGAACCATGTGATATGTGTTATTAAATAGAGCCTGAGATAGATTGTGCTATATGATATGGATTATATGAAATCAAATATTATGTTATTATCATGCTTTTGTTAAATTATTAAAGTTATGGCTTTTAAACCCTACGATCATGCATGTGTTAACTTACTCAGCAATTTTGCTGATCAAAACCATTTTTATTCCTTTCTTTACAGAATATGTGGAATGAGCATGTGTGAGCACGGATCATGCATGGGATTTTGGGAACTTTTATTTTGCTTTTAAATTTCGTATGTAGACTACATTATGAACGGGCCTGTTTAACCCGTGTTTTGGCCATGTCGGCCCTTTTTATATTTTCCGCTGCGATACTGTACTAAACTAAATATTTCCGCTGCGCTAAGCTATTATTATTTTCGAATTATATTGTATGGGCTATTTTGAATGCTTTAAGTGTTTTTAAATACTGCAATACCTAGCCTTGCATCTCTTTAGTAAGCTCGGAGAAACTGTGTCTTACTAGGGAGATGTGGCGGTGACATCCCGACCTGGGTGACCAAAAACCGGGGTGTTACAGTTATCTACCTTGACTCCTTCGGCCTCAAGGTTATGAATGTAGCATGCGTACAACGCGTAACCCCTACGCATTAAGCTACATAATTTGAAGGCATTAACTATCTTGTTAGACTTCTTAGGGGGCTGGGAGTAACAGATAACTCTCGTCCCTCTGCTCTTTGACAACGTGATCTTTTGTTTTTGGCATTCGATCACGGCCTTATATATGGTTAACCAATCCATTCCTAGTATGAAGTCGAAATCCTTTAGATCGAATTCTACCAAGTTCGCGAAAAACTCTACGTTCTTTATAACTACCGGAATTCCGTTATAGCGCTTAGAGCATGATACTATTTCTCCGGATGGTAGTTGAATTCCTAAGTTAATCAGCTCGCACTTAGGTAGATCTAGTTCGGGTAAGACTCTTGATGATATTATTGAACAACTAGCTCTTGAGTCAAACAGAACTTTAAGGGGCGTACTTAAAACATGGAACGTACCTCCCACTACGTCACCCTGCATAGGCACATCCTCCTGGTTGATAACATTCAACCGCCCCATTGGCCGTCCCTGATTGCCCTGTTGGTCCCGGTTCGGGTTCTGATTCTGTTGCTGATTTGGGTTCTGTGGAGGACGTTGATTTTGGTTGAAGTTCTGGTTTTGAGGGGGTCTGTACCCCTGGTTGTTTCAATTCCGCCCATCATGATTGCGGGGTTGCGCTGGCCCCGTGCCTAAGTCTTCCCTCTTGGTGATGTTTTCCAGTCGAGTGCGGCACTCGTTCACCCAGTGGCCATTAGGAACCACACCGGTAGCATGCACCCTGTTGGGGGCATCCCCTAGCCAAGTGGGGCCTGCCACATCTCGGGCATGGTGGCACCGGGTTACCCTGGAAAAAGACTCTCCCATCATCTCCCCCATTGTAGTTCGGAGGGGGCCTGTTCAAGCCTCCCCGAAGATTGTCTCCCCCAAAATTGTTACCGGATCGATTATCCCTATTCCTCTTATCTTGTCCCTGAGTTACCCGACTGGGCTCTCCACTCACTTTCCTATTCATTTGTTGCACCCTTGCGACAGCTATCGCACGATCATACACCGCCTGCAAGTCCGGGTAATGGACGTCAGTGATTACTTCCCGTATAGTCAGGTTCAGCCCCATTTCAAATTTTTGTGCCTTTTCCACGTCCGTCAGCATGAGTCTTGGTGCGAAACGCACCAACTCTTTGAAACGGGCGTAGTATTCCTGTACGGTTTGCCCTCCTTGCTTCAACGAGAGGAACTCCTCGTACATCGCCGCCTTTGTGCTAATGGGATAAAATCGGTCCCTGAGCAGTCCCATGAATTCCTCCCACGAGTAGGGTTCTTCGTCCTCAGTTAACTTGTCTTGCGTGGCACGCCACCATTCGTCCGCCTCAGCTCCGAGGTAGTATGATGCCACGTGGACCTTCTCGCCAACTGGGCACCTCACAGCGTTTAGTAACTTATCGAATGTTCGGATCCATTCCTCGAGTTTAGCCGGGTCCTCTTCACCGGCGTAGCGCGGAGGGTGATATGAGTTCACCATAGCTAAGTAGTTAATGCGGGCCTCGGGTGGAGGTACCGCAACTGCTTGGCCCTGGTTCACGTGTGCGTTCCCTATCGCAATGAGAACCTCTTCTAATGTGCGTAGACGAGCGTCCATGTTGTTTGGCATAGGATTTGTTGGCTCCTCTTGAGCGTGTACCCCTTCGTTGGGTATCGGCATATCTGGTTGCCCAGGTGTTTCATTGGCGTTGGGAGTAGTGGGCTGGGGGCGCAGTCTTCCTCTCGGTGCCATGCTGTTGCAAGAACATGAGAGTTTAGATTTTCTTGTTGAAGTATTATGTAATGCTTGCAAGATGGTTTATTAAATAATTTATGGTATTAACAGGTATCAATCCACTAGACCCTGTTAGTAGGGGTTGTTTAGAGTTTTAGTGTATTATTTGTTGTTGTTGGAAGTTGCTTAACACTTGTTGTTTTGTTTTGTTTTTTTTTTTTTCGTGAACAGTAACCTGTTCAGGGTTTTTTTTGAAAAATCTAGGGTTTAGGGTTTTCAGGGTTTCAGGGTTTGGGGTTGGAGGTACCCTTATTTAATTATTGTCTTTATATAATATATATATATGTCGTTTGTTTATTAATACTTGTATATTTTCGTTTTAGTTGTCATCTCATTATTATAGATACATATGTTGGTTATTTATTATTACCTTGTTCCCTCATTTGATCAAGGTAATTAAAGAATGGTAATTCAATAAAATGTATGGAATAATTTAAATATACTTGTATATAAAATAAAGGCTTGTATTTTTATTACTCAAGAAATAATTTTGTTTGGGTTACAAGCATTCGAAACAGAAATAATAGTAATAGGGCATCGGTATGGATCTCTGAGTCTAGAGTGAATAGGTAGGTGCGTCCTCGATGGGATCGTCCTCGTCGCTGGATACGTCAATGGGGGTGGGTGTTCCAATAGGCTCGGGGCTCGGAGGAAATACGTCAGCCTCTAGGCCCAGCAGTTCCGCTCCTAAGTGCCCTACTTGCATCATCAGTTCGTTATCTTTGTCTTGAAGTGCAACTACTTGGGTTTGGAGTTCGGCGACTTGGGCCTTGAGTTGGGTTATTTCATGATGGTCAGCTTCCCTAAGATGTCCCAAATGGGCCACGTTACCTTCTAGTTGTCCTACTCGAGCCTTGAAGTAATTGATGTGCTGTTGGGACTCGAGGTATGCGTTCGTCAGTTTCATCATTAGATTGATCATGTTTGCGTTGGGTTCGGCCATCTAATGTCAACAAGGAGGTTAGAGTTATAACATGTTCGAGCAAAGTCAAGATATGCAGTAATTTAACTCTATATGAATATGCATATGCAATCCCCAAAAAAAAAATAATTTAATGTGTTATAATTTAGATTTCATTTGTGAGTAAAAGTTGGGCCTCTATATTGGGCCAAAATTAATAATTTGGGCTTATCAAAAAAAAAATTGGGTCAAAGTAACTGATCTTTTGAGCTCAAAACATTATACTAAGTAGATAGAAAATTTTGAGCTCTAGTTTTGGGCTAAAAATATTAATACTAGTAGTCTTTGAAAAAATAGATTTAAAAATAATACTTAGTTTAAAATAATGTTTTAAAAATAATAATAGTGGTTTTAAATTATTCCGGGCTCTGATACCAACTTGTAACACCCAGGATTTGATAACCCAGGCCGGGATGTCACCGCCACACCTCCCTAGCAAGACACGGATTCTCCGAGCTTGCTAAAGAGATGCAAGGCTATAGGTATTGCAAAGAGATTTAAAAACAAGTCCGGAGTTTATTTAAAATATAATAAATAAGTCCCATCCACGCACATAATAATATTAATAATATCATATCGCAGTGGAAATAAATAAAGTGGGCCAACATGGCCAAAACTCGGGTTTTACATGCCCGATATGCAGTATCATAAAATGACAAACTTAATGTTTAAATATTCCATCCCCCAATGCACATGCTATGCATTATCTCCGTACTCTGAAAGAAAAAGGAAAACAACAATTTTATCAGTATATAAAATACTGAGCAAGTCGATCCTAACATAGCAATAAAGGGGTTTAATTAAATAATTAAATTTTACTCCTAGGCATGCATACGAAAATATTCCATTTACCAATTTAAAAATAAATAATTTAATCATACACTTGAACATGCATTAAATTCATAACTAATAATTTAACATGTTATAAAATTTAAGACATAAAATTTAAATGCAAAATTTAAAGACAAGAATAAATAAATAAATACATAAAAGTATTAAATCTTTTAATTTTTCCCCTTACGTCTACGATTCTCAATATTTAGTGTAGCCGGTCATCCGGCGGCCGCAGCCATTTCGTATTTCAATCATTTCAAGTATTTCCAAGTATTTCACGATTGCATCGCAATCTCGTCAAGTTTAGCAGGTCATCCGGCGGCCGCAGCCGTATCTGCCATACCCAAAACACTCCGGAGCCTCGGGGAAATCCATACGGATAATCCCGAGAGTGTAGGCCCTATCTCAATGCCGTTTTGGCGTAGTATCTCATCTAATTTCTCTCGTCCATTATAGGCCCGAGGAGAAAGGCTAGAGGGGCACCCTGCAAAGCACTCACCCTCCGCCGAAGTATCTCATATGTTTCAATTTAGTGTAACGGGATTTTTCAAAAGTATAGATGTATCGTATTTCAAGGTCTCGACCGTTTGTTTCGAAATTTCAAAATCTCTTCAATTTAAAATTATTTGGCGTCACAGTTTACGCCTTTTTAATTTAAAAATTCATTTCAAGTCCAAAAATCCTGAAATTTTCACAGTATATCAAAAACACCCTAACGAACAACTTTCGTGTTTTAACAATTTCGTAATAAGTTGAGGAAACATGTCAAAAATCGAGTTTATTGCACAACATGTACACTGTCAGGATTCAGGTTTACCACAGTTCAGAAAATCGACGTTTTGATATACCAAATGGACTCCAAAAATTCTGAACTTTTATATGCACATACAAGACATAATTATCTACAACTTTCATTTAGATTGCAAAGATCAATTCGGAGTAGAAAATATAGAAACGGGCTCATCAATTTCGGACATCAACACTGTTAGATTTTCGAAAACGTTTTACAAGGCAGTTTATGTTCGGATTGTTTTGGGGTAGCAAACTTTGATGAAAATGGCTGAAATTTTTACACAACATAGACTAATGTGTTAGGAACAAAAGTCTAGTTTTGAGTTTCTCGGATTGGATTCTCGAAATATGAGTTGTAATCGGATTTCAGAAATTGCGCACGATAGGGTTTTTAGGTTCGGTTTTTTTTTTTTACGTTTCGTTACAACGTGACTAAATCGGACGCCCCTAAGCCACCCGTATTGATATGAAAGGCGTCAACTTACTGTAATGGTGTTCTTGAGTCGTCCTAGGGTCACTCGGCTCGGCCAACGCTACTACGAACGGATCCTTGCACACGTTCTCTTCCTCCTTCAGTCACGAACGTGTTTACAAGTCAAATATTCGAAAGTTAGATTAAGGATTGGAGATAAAAACGAGAAAAGGAATCTGAGTACTCCTTACCAATGATCTAAGGGATGTAAACCTTGATCTACACGTTCCTACGGTCGTCGTTGGTCGCCGGGAGTCGCCGGAAGTTCGTCGGAAGGGTGTTTTGGCTTGGGAGAGTTTGAGAGTGAATGGGAGACTGTGGGAGGCTGACAATGGGGTGGAGATTAACCCTAACTCGTCCCTTAAGCTTTCCCCCCCGTCCAAGTTCACTTTCCATAGTCGGGGGGTCGAATTATGGCAAGAAATCGCCGAAAACGCGTGAATGGCCGCATTCTGTGGTGCCACGCGGTGGTGGTGCGCTGGAAGGCCAAACACCGCGCGGCCAGCGCGCGGCCTCCGCCCGGACCTCGGTCTGGGCGGGTCCGTGCGATCCGATCCGTCGGGTCTTTTCCTCCTCTCTTTCGGGCATCTATCCTTCTGTGTTTTCGGGCTCGACTTTCCGGGATCTTTTCGGATTGTGATTCCCACCCTAATTTTATTCCGACTTAAATTGATTTCATGTTTGAAATTTTAGGTCCGTCGGTCTTGGGTTTTCTTTCGACTTCTGTACATTTTCGATTTTACGGGTTCTCGGGAACAAGACCTCTTTTCTCATCGGATTAAATTCTCATTTTATATCCTAAAATTAACGGGTATTACAGTTTCCCCTATTCGGCGCGTCAACCCCGCGCCAGCGGACAGATACGCCCGTTGCGAGAATCTCTCGCCAGAATCCGGATTTTTCGACTTCGGTTGCATTCCCTTCGGCTCAAAACTCATTGGGGCAGACCTTGGACGTCCCCTAGGTCTTTTCCATCTATAAATAACCCCCTCGAGTAACCCCAAACACTTTTCAAACCCTACGAATTCTCTCTACACACAAAACCCTAATTCCGGAGTCGTCGGAGACACGAAACCAAGGCGAGGACAGTCGTGGACGAAAATCGGAAGACCTCCAACATTGTGGTAAGTTCTGATCCGATCCTTTTTCAATTGTGATTCGAAAACGAATCCTAACTTCATCCCTTTTCTTTTCTACACCCCGAACCGAATCTAGAACGAAGAACCCGACGAACCGAGGAGATAAACGGTGGACTGGAAGCCACGCCTCCGAATCGACGAGCCGGGAAGACCACAAATCAGTAAGTTAATCTTACTATGGTTTTGGGCAAATTAGATTACACCTAACCCTAATGATCTAATCAAGAAACCTAAAATCTGTCAACACGAAGAAAACCTACGGCGCAGCATTCTTGGACGATTTTTCCGAATCCTTAAACCTATTCAAACGTGAAAACTTAAAACACGAAAACGTTCCTAAGACATAGATCTATCTCCTGTAAAAATTTCATAATTTTTCATTACGTTTTGATATCTGAAATTGATCCCAAACCGAACTGTTTTAAATTTAGATCTTGAAATCTTGACAGAACTTTAGTCCGAACTTATAGATGTTTTTGACAATAAATCTAGACTGATTCAGAACTTTAGTCGAACATGAAGGTTGTAGATATATGTCTTAAGTATCTCCCTGTAAAATTTCATCAAATTTGAAGTTAGTTTGCTATGGTAGATCTTGAAATTATGAAACTGTTGTGTAGGAAATTCGGACAGATTATCATCCTGTTAGAAATCGACGTTTTTGACTTACTTCCGTATCTCGGATCGAAAAACTTAAAACATGAAACTTGTTCATCTCTTTGTTTTCGAGCCACTTATCAAATTTCAGAATTTTTGGACTGAAAACCGATTTTTAATTAATTTTGGAGTAAACAGTGGTTTTGACCAAGTCAAATCTTGAAATCTTGTTGAAACGGTGAAATTAGCCTTTAAGGTTTAAAGGAGTAGAAAACTCTTTTGAAATAAATACATGGAATCAGAATTTAGGAAAAATCCCCTTACAAACTTGATCATTTAGAGTTAGGGGGTTAGTGCTCTGCAGGGTGCCGTGCTAACGATTCACTTCGTGCCTTTATGGACGATGGTGACCCGTGCGAAATTTGAGATATATTGCCAAAACGGCATGAGATATATGGCCTACACTCTCGAGAATATCTATGTGGATTTCCCGTGGCTCCGGAGTGGTACTGGGTATGGCGGATACGGCTGCGGCCGCCGGGCTACCGGCTAAACTTGACGAGAATCGTGAAATACTTGAAATATTAAATCTTGGGTGTAATGGGGATAATTAAAATATTTATTTATTGTCCATTTAAATTTCTAAATGTTTTATTTAAATTATTTATGGCCCTTATTTAAATTATGCTAAATGTGTTATAAATTAATGCCATGAATTAGTTATGCAAATTGGTTAGTTAATTAAACTAAGTTATTCATGATCTATTCAAACCATGCTTTTATTTAAATATTAATTAATGGCTTTGAAACCCATGATCATGTATGTATTAACTTACTCAGCAAGTTGTGCTGACCAAACCATTTATTTCCTTTTTCTTACAGAGTATGTGGAATGAACATGAGCACGTACATGCATGGGATTTTGGGAAACATTATTTTTAAATTCTTGCATTAGACTATAGTATAAACGGGCCTGTTTAACCCGTGTTTTGGCCATGTGGGCCCTATTTACATTTTCCGCTGCGATACCTATACTTAGATAATGTTTTTCCGCTGCATTATGATATTATTCTCGAACTTATATTGTATGGGCTGTTTTTAAATGTTTTGAATATTTTAAATTATGCAATACCTAGCCTTGCATCTCTTTAGCAAGCCCGGAGAAACCGTGTCTTGCTAGGGAGATGTGGCGGTGACATCCCGACCTGGGTGACCAAAAACCGGGGTGTTACAAATACCCCCCTCCGAAGGGTGATTGGCCTCCAACCCCCAATGCTGGTAGCCTCCTGGACCAGTCGTGAGAACTTTTCCATAATAATAACAAACAAATAAGGCGACAAGGGATCACCAGAACTTTTCCATAATAATAACAAACAAATAAGGCGACAAGGGATCACCCTGTCTTAATCCCCGTCCCGATTTAATTTTGTTCAATAGACCTCCATTCCAGAGAACCGAAAAGGAGGTAGATCTCACACATGCCATGATGAGAGCCCGACATGTGACTGGCAATTTCAACTCCACTAGACACTCATCCAAAAGATCCCTCCTTACCGAGTCATATGCCTTAGCCAAATCAATTTTATTCACTACTCCCTGGCATCCTGTTCGTCGATTCTCCATAGAAGAGACAATCTCTTGCAGAAGCATACCATTGTCAGTCGTCCCCCTCCCCGGCAGAAAGGCTGACTAAGCTGGCCCGATGTAGGTGGAAAGAATAGGCCGAAGCCGATTAACCAACACTTTGGTGATAATCTTATACGTCACATTGCAAAGAGTCAGGGGTCTGAACTGCGACAGACTACGAAGGACATCAACCTTGGGTATAAGACACATTATCGCATGTGAAATCCCATCCAGAATCACCGCGGTTTGCCCACTTGCGTGACCATATTGAAAATCCCTTCACCTAGCAGATGCCAATATCTCTTATAAAATATCACCGGAAACCCATCCGGCCCGGGTGCCGCATAATCCCGCATTGGATGCAACGCAGCGTCCACCTCCTCCTTTCGAACAGGTTCAGCCAATGCGGCCACCTCCCCCACCGGGAGCTCAGCCAGCGATACAATATCCTCACCAATGGGGTCCTCATCCCCCTGCTGAAACATGCTGCTAAAGTATTTGGTTGCATGGTCTCTTAACTCCTCTTGATCAGTAGACCATCGTCCCTCTTCAACCTCCAGCCCATAAATCCGATTACGTTTTCGCCTCACCTTAGTCTGAGCATGGAAATATTTAGTGTTCCTGTCTCCCCACTTGACCCATCCGTCTCTAGCTTTCTAGAACCATAAAAGTTCCTCTTGATATAATGCTAATTCTAGTTCCGCCTTCAGTTCGCTCTCCAAGCGTCTCATGCATGCCAAGTCGACCCTGTCCAGGACTCTCTCAATTCCCAAATCCTCATCTTCAAGGTCCGGATCCTTTGGCCTATATTTCCAAAGGTGGTCACATTAAATTCTCCAGACAAGTCCTGGACGTGTCTGAGTGTCTCAGCAATATCCCCCCTCACAAGCTCCATGCCTTTTTGCACGACACTCTCATATTCGGTATGTGTAGCCCAAGCCGCCTCCCATCGAAACGGCCTTGCCCCCTGCAGGCCCCCTCGGCCACCACACGTTAGCTTGAGAGGTGAGTGGTCCGATCCCAGCTTTGGAAGCAACCTAACCCGTCCTTCCGGAAAAAGCAAGTTCCATTCCACATTTGCCACCCCCTATCCAATTTTTTAGCAAGCCTCCTGCCTTCTACTGTCCTGCCCCATGTAGTCATCGGCCCGACAGTCGGGACTGCCAGTAGTTCACAGTCATCCAGAAGCTGGCGAAGTCCCTCCACCCGACAATGCATGTAAACCGCCCCCTCCACTTCATCCTGAGATACAACTTCGTTCCAATCATCAATCACAAACCACGGTCCCGTACGAATCGAAGCTACCTGTCGCAGGTCATCCCAGTTAGCAACTCGTCGCTGATAGTTCGGGTCAGCATAGATTACAGACATAGTCCATACACAAGCACCTCGAGAGAGCTCAAACGTGAGCATCCGAGGTCTAGCATCAAGCAGCCCACAATGATATGGCATTCCTTGTGCCTGCAGCACCCACAGTCCTCCCGCCCTTCCCATGGCTTCCTGAATATGACAACTAATATATCCCTTCCTCGCAAAGAAGTATCGAACATGTTCAAAGGAACCTTGAGGTTCCATCAAGCATAAGATATCCGGCTTGTGCTCTTGCTGGATTGGATGCCCGGATCAACCAACCCGACAATCCGAACCCAGATTTATTTGGGCATGGATTAATTAAAGCAAGGAAGAAAAGCCTTGGCCCAAAGGAATCAAAAGCCCAACAAATTAAATTTGGCCCAGTAGTTAGGATCGCAGTTCCATCTTGTGTTAAGAATCAAGGGTCAGCAAGCAACAACGCATGTCCAACTTGCGTTAAAGGCTTGACCCAACCCTTGCGAACGCGGAATGATCTTGCGTTATGAATTAATGCCCAACAAAGGCCTATGCAGTACCATCCTGCGTTAGAGGGTCTTCGTCCCTGTCCTCCATCATCGTCCTCGTCCGTGCCCGACTCCGGTTGTCGCCTCCGACGATCCTCATCTTCCCCGACCAGCACCATCCGCCTCCACCGCTGTGCTCCGACCACCTTCATCGACTCCTCATCAACCGTGCTCCATCAACGGCAAACCCGCAGTTCTAGCAGCACCCTCGCTCACCAACTTCATCCTCTCCGTCGAGCACCTCGGCTCCAATCAACATCATCAACATCACCCACTGTCCAACTTCTTTGGCGTCAAAACCACAAGCAGCTCAACCCTTTTTGTTCCGACCTTGAACAGGACTGCCGCTGCCATCGTACTTCACTTTGGGAGTCTCCGGCCACTGAAGACAACCCTAGAATTATCGTCCCTTCAACGGCCAAGATGCGAGCTGCCCTACTCACCATTGGAGCTCACGGAAAAACCCCTGCCATGTCTCCGGTCATCTTCTCCCTCATTCCGGCGACCCCGAATATCGTAACTCTGTCGAAGAAGAACAAGGAAATCAAAATAAAAAGGATAGGGAGATTTCCACTTCGGATACTCAATCTTGGAATCGATTGCACGGTGTAGAATCTGTGCTTTTCTTTGATTGAGTCGAACTCTGCATTCTGATTCTTGCACTGTGCATCCCATATTTTATTTTCTCTTAACCTCTGTTGTTGGTTGATATGATTAAGCATTATCCGGATTATTAGGAACCAACCGGTAGAGAATTCGGACCCACAGAGAGAGATACAGTTGCGAAATCACTCTATATATTTCTGTTGAATTTTTTCTGACCCATTATATATATATCTAGTATTTTTCTGAAATGGCAGGAACTTCTAGTGCTGAATTGATGAATTTCCTGAGGGTGTGGCAAGATTTCAATTCTAAAATGGATAAGATGATCAACCAAATTGATCAAGCGATAGCTAAACTTGATGGCCAAAATAGGACTCAACCTGAAAGCTCAACAGAGGAAAGCTCGTGCAGTACATCTTCCCAGATCAGCGAGACTCCTATCAACATTGAGCAGGTTAAACTTGCACATAGCTTTGTGAAACGGCCAAAGGTACATTCTGTCCATTTTTCTACCTTGATGATGCCCAAAGAACTTTCAGTCCATGAGCAACATAGTTCAGATGATAATTGCATAATTTCTGAATCATATTCTGAATATGTTGATCCATTTTGGGAACATGCTGAAAATTTGAGACCAAATCAGTATCATTTGCATTTATTAGAAAAATTAATTTTACCTGATATATTGAATACTAGTGATGGTCCTTTTCATTACACTGGTAAAATTCTCATGAGTCATATGCGTTATCTGATTTATTCATTTGGACTGAAAGGCATTAAAGTGCAGTTGAGCGCACACCACTTTCCACCACCTAAAAGGAGATTCTTCCGTGGCCATGAACGACCACCAATTAATTCTGGAAGTTTTCCTACTGCACCGCAAGTGGCATACAATCCAGGTGATCGTTCTCCAATTTTTGAAAAATTTAAATATGATTTTAAAAGAACGATGACTGCTGCATCTGATGAAAATAATTATTTTTGCAGGAATTTAAATTCTGGAGCTAGTATAGAGAGCAGTCTGCAATTTATTTTCAAGGGAGAATCTGAGCAATATCTTTGCATTTTGGATCACATTTCTGATGATTTTCTTGATAAATTCCGTTTTAAAGAATTAATTAAAAAATGCGGTACTTACGGACTTTCGGTTTACGCAGGTCTAAAATTTGCGATTGATCCGACTGAAGCCACTTCTCTGCCTGCTTTGAAGTTCAAAGCTTTTGGAGGGGGAGAGAATGACATGGATGCCCGGATCAACCAACCCGACAATCCGAACCCAGATTTATTTGGGCTTGGATTAATTAAAGCAAGGAAGAAAAGTCTTGGCCCAAAGGAATCAAAAGCCCAACAAATTAAATTTGGCCCAGCAATGAGGATCGCAGTTCCATCTTGCGTTAAGAATCAAGGGTCAGCAAGCAACAACGCATGTCCAACTTACGTTAAAGGCTTGACCCAACCCTGGCGAACGCGGGATGATCTTGCGTTAGGAATTAATGCCCAACAAAGGCCTACGCAATACCATCCAGCGTTAGAGGGTCTTCGTCCCTTTCCTCCATCATCGTCCTCGTCCGTGCCCGACTCCGGTTGTCGCCTCCGACGATCCTCATCTTCCCCGACCAGCACCATCCGCCTCCACCGTTGTGCTCCGACCACCTTCATCGACTCCTCATCAACCGTGCTCCATCAACGGCAAACCCGCAGTTCCGGCAGCACCCTCGCTCACCAACTTCATCCTCTCCGTCGAGCACCTCGGCTCCGATCAACATCATCAACATCACCCACTGTCCAACATCTTTGGAGTCAACACCAAAAGCAGCTCAACCCTTTTTGTTCCGACCTCGAACAGGACTGCCGCCGCCATCGTACTTCACTTCGGGAGTCTCCGGCCACTTAAGACAACCCCAGAATTATCGTCCCTTCAACGGCCAAGATGCGAGCTGCCCTCCTCACCATTGGAGCTCACGGACAAACCCCTGCCATGTCTCCGGTCATCTTCTCCCTTATTCCGGCGACCCCGAATATCATAACTATGTCGAAGAAGAAAACCCCGATTCGCCGCTATCTTTTCCGGCGAGGTTGTCTTCGTCTTCGGCCACTGCCATGGCCGGCTAAGATCAACAGAAGGCCGGAGGAAGCCTTCCGCGAGCTCCATCACCTCCGACGACTTCTCCGACCAAGTATTTGTCCACCCCGGTCGTTCTCTTCATTTTTCCGGTGACCCTTTTCCCTCAGACAGAATCCTCAGATGTCGTCCTCCCTAAGCTACGACGCGGAACATCGCTACGACGCCAAGAAGTTCCCCGTCATCAAGTCTTGCTCCGCGTCTTCCTTACTGCTCCGCGTCGTCCCCTCCAATTCCATGTACGACGCAGCCCTCCACACAAGGAAGCTACGACGTCAACCTCCCCTGCTGCCCTCTCACGTCGTCAACTCGAGACTGGCATCGCCCTCCCACAGATTCGCGTCGTCCCCCGAAGTTCAGTGTCGTCCCGCGTCGTCCACCCTTTCATTCTTCAAATCCTCCTATTGTGCAGCAATGTGGAGCTCCCGGGACTCCAACTCCAGGCAGGCCAATCCTTCAAGCTTACCTCTTCCGGACCCCGAGGTCCCGTCCCTCCCTACGCACGGTCCCGATATTGCTATCTATCTAGCCTACGACGTCAACCCCCAATTTTCATGTTTCACGTCGTATCTCATTTTTTCTAGCGTCGTAATATGTTATTTCCAACACTTGTTTAATTTGTTAGGGTTGATTAATTTATATTGCTAGTTGTTTAATTGCTTGTAATTTGGGATGCCTATAAATAGGCCATCCCCAACACTTTGTCATTTTACCTTTGAAATGAATATATGTTGAATACACTTGGAGAGTGTTACATGTGTTGTTTGAAAGGTCATATGAATTCTTCCACATAGGTTGAATTCCTTTTGAGCATTTCAGGTGTGCTTAATCGTATCGACACCATTAGGATATCGATTGAGGGAATAGGCGGCACCACCGTGCAATCGCTTCCAAGATTGAGTATCCGAAGTTGAAATCTCCTTATCCTTTTTATTTTGATTTCCTTGTTGTTCTTGTTGTTAAATCGTATCCAATCCCGATCCATGGCACTTGCAAAATAGAGCTCATCCACCTCCTCGCGCTCCTACTCATAATCCCTCTCACATTCCATGAAATCATCGTAAAATCGACAAACTCCATAAGAATAAGTTGATAATAGTAGCAAGCGGCACTCAAGTGCCCCCACCTTCCGCATCAGCCCAGCACTCCTGATCACTCATCTCCGCTCCTAACTCTTCCCCCTCTGCGGTAAGTAGCAGAGGAAAATTTCTCCCTTGTGACACACTCTTCGGCGGTGATTCTGTGTGCACTCTCTTGGCGCGCGTACTTCTCCCATCCCTGCCCCCATCCTTGCTCACTAAAACCATAGCACCAGATGACAAGCTCACAGCTGCCTGGTTAGTGCTCCCCCCTTCGCCTGCCTTATTATCCGCCTGCTCCGTCTGACCTTTCTGGCTCTTCACCGAGCCCTCGTCCCTCCCCACAATGGCAGTCGAGGTCACCGGAGCCATCATGGATTGGCCACTAGATTCACCTTGACGATTCCTCATCTTATTCCAATGCTTATTTTTCCTTCTAGTGACCATAGTCCAGTCCCCATACGCCTCACCAACACCCTTATCACCCTGTCCATCCTCCTCCATTACATCCTCTGAACCCTTACCCTTGCCCTTGTCCCGATGGCTAGCCTCACCACCCTTTATCCCTGACCTCTCATGCAAGCTCGCCCGCTCATCCTCGCCCCCTTTCCTGTCACATACTCCTCTCCCTCATCCGTCGTATGAGTAGCATGCGGACAATTACGTAAAAAATGTCCATATCTACCACAACCCGTGCATATAAGATGCAAACCTTCGTATGCCACCCTAATGCACTCCCCCCGTACCAATAGTTTCCCCACCACAGGTTTCTCCAAATCCAATTCCAAACACACTCGAGCAAATTCGGCGTGATCCGCCTTAAGTGTCGCCTCATCAAATTTCACAACCTTGCCTATCCCTGACGCCATCGCCGTGAGTATGTCTTTTCGAAAGAGAGGCAATGTAAGTCCATGTAATCGGATCCAGACTAGGGTTTTGTTAACCTTTGTCTTTGCCGGATCAAAGTCCCTAGTCCATGTCATGACCGCCACATAGTGATCAAACAGCAGCCATGGCCCCCCCGCAACTACCCTATCCCTGTCCGACTCCTCCTCAAATCTCACGACGAAACATCCATGTCCAACTCCAATAAGTGTGAAGGAGTCGTCAAGCTTCACAGTCGGCCCAATCGGTCCTTCTACACCTTGTATCCAACCGATGTGCCCAACACCTTGATAATCAACGCCCCCTCCCAAGGCTTGCATGCCTCCTCAAAAATAGTGACATCGATCGTCACCCTCAGGATACCTGGTTGCCCCTCCTCTATCGACGTCCTCACCAACTTTTCAGCAATCATGTCTCTCTCAAACGAAGGTCCCGAGTCGCTTTCCTTGTCCAGACGAAGAGCATCCCGGAAGGAGGGGTGCGTGCCGCCATCAGGCGGCCAATCCGCGCCTCGCCGTGTCCTGCCGAATTCACCTTACTAGGCCATTCCGAAACCCTAGGAGAGCCCACTAATTTTATAAATCTATCTGTTGATTCTATGAATAGTAACTTTCTAACATTTCCGTTTATAAACAATGGGCTTTACAGGATAAGGTAAATAAGACAGAGAGAGTATTTTTTTTGTTTCATTAAGATTTTTTTGCCTATAAATATTTTTTGCTGAAAATTTGGATTAAATTGTAGATTACTAAATATTGTATATATTTTTTAACAAAAATTATGTACATAATTTTATATATGTAAATTGTGTTTATATTTAATCAAACTAGCTTTTTTGACCCGCGTGTTGCGCACGGGCGTGTTGTTTTCTTTCTTATTATTAACAGAACTAATAATTTTTTAATTGGATGAACAAAATAAATATGTAGAAGTTTAGTTTAAAGTTAGAATTCGAAAGTTAAAAGTTAAGGAGGAATAGAGTTTGGAGTTTAACAATCAAGTTTAGAATTTCATTGTTAAAATATAAAACATTTATTATTTATCAAGCTAATAGCATGTCAACTATCTAATTCACATTTATTATTTATCAAGCTAATAGCATGTCAACTATCTAATTCTGTAATACCCCAGATTTTTATCAACGTCCAAAGGAATAAAATTTATTCCGATCAATGTCGAAATATCTTCGAGAAGAAGAAAATAATTTATCACAATAAATTATTGCTCGGAAATGAAACGCCGATAGATTCAAAATTCAAAATGGAATAAAAGAGGGAAAGTAAGCCCGAAGACATTCCATGAATTGAGTCAAAATAATTGGAATTAAATTCAAGAAGGGAAATAATTCTAATTCCAAGAACCCGTGAAGTCGGAAGAAATTTAATTACACAAGTTATTGCACGGGAGTCAAAAGACGACGAATTGGAAGCCGACGCACCCGAGACCGACGGACTTAAGATTTCAAACATGAAATTCATTTGAGTCGAGATAAATTTAAGATAAGAATTTATGATCCGAGAATGACCCGAAAAATCGAGCCCGAAAACGTAGGAGGACAGAAGTCCGAAAGAGAGGAGAAAAGGCCCGACGGGATCGCACGGCCCAGTCCGGACGCACGGCCCAGACCAGGCGGCGCGCCCTCCGGGCGGTTTTTTGCTAAAACCGCGCCAACCCCGCGCCACCAAACAGGCAGCAGCAATCAATGCGATTTCGGGCGATTTCTTGCCATATTTCGACTCCCCGACTATGGAAACTCAATCACAATTCGGGGGAAGGGATTGTGGGACGATTTTGATGGATCCCATTCCCCATAATCAGATTTTTAAACCCTAATCTACTCACAAAGGCAGCCCCATTCCTCGAAAACTCTTCAAACTTCTCCCAAACCCGAAAACACAAAGTTCTTGCTTTCCGATCACTTTCCGGCGACGAAAATCGACCAAGGAGGCATGGAGAATAAGGATCTTAGTATTACAGATTGTTGGTAAGTCGTTCATAGGTTTTCGTTTACATTTTCGAGCCCGAAAATCCGATCTAACCCTAGACTTTTACTTTCGGTTTCATTTCGGGACCAACGGAGAAGAGACGGAGTAATTGGACGTGTTCGTAGCAAGCGTGGGCGCCCCGATCGATCCAGAGACGTCCTAGACATCATCCCCACTGTAAGTTAATGCTTACTTGGTTTTGGGTGACTTAAAATGTAACCAAACATAGAGATTTAGCAACTCTAAAATCTGTCAACACGAAAAACCCCCGGCGCAGCGATTGTGTGTGAATTTTCCGAACCCTTAAAACCGCTCAAACGGAAAAACTCAAAACATTAAAAACGCTCCTAAGACACAGATCTAGTTTGTGTAAAAGTTTCATAATTTTTCATTGAGGTTTGATACCTGAAAACGGCCGAGAAAGAACCTGCCTTGAGAGTCGAATGTGAAACTGTGACAGATTTGAAATCGGACCAAAACCCCTATTTCGAGAGTTAAAACCCAAAAACTCAAAACTAGACTTTTAATCCTAATACATAAATCTAGGTTGTGTAAAAATTTCAGACATTTTCGTTAACGTTTGCTATTTTAAATCGCATCGAAAAGAAACTATTTTGACAAAACGTGTTTGAAATCTGCCTATGAACATGTTTGAACTTAGTGGGTTTGTTTCTATATTTTGTATTCCGATTTGATCTTTACAATCTAAATGAAAGTTGTAGATAATCATGTCTAGTATATGTGGTTAAAATTTCAGAATTTTTGGAGTCCATTTGATATGTCAAAAAGCCAATTTTCCGAACCATGTCAAACCTGAGTCCGGACAGATTTCTGTTTGCATGGAAAAAAATCGATTTTTGACATGTTTCCTCAACTTATTTCGAAAAAGTTAAAACACAAAAGTTGTTCATTAGGGTGTTTTGCATAAACTGAAAAGTTTTCATATTTTTCGGACTTGAAACGAATTTTTAAATTAAAAAGGTGTAAACTGTGACGCCAAATGACTTTAAATCGAAAGATTTTGAAATTTCGAAACGAAAGATCAAAGACTTGAAATGCAATACATCTATACTTTTGTAAAACCCCGATACATTAAAACTAAACGATACATGAGATACTTGGGTGGAGGGTGAGTGCTCTGCAGGGTGCCCCTCTAGCCTTTCTCTTCGGGCCTATAATGGACGAGAGAAATTAGATGAGATATTACGCCAATCGGCGGGAGATACATTTCCTACTCTCTCGGGTTTGTCCGTATGGATTTCCCGAGGCTCCGGAGTGTTACTGGGTATGGCAGATACGGCTGCTGGCCGCCGGATCACCGGCTATACGAGATACTTACGAAACGGCTGCTGGCCGCCGGATCACCGGCTATACGAGATACTTACGAAACGGCTGCGACCGCCGGATCACCGGCTATACGAGATACTTACGAAACGGCTGCGGCCGCCGGATCACCTGCTATACAAAACATTGAGAAATGGTTACGTAACGGGGAAATAAAAGAATTAATATTTTTAAAGTATTTAATTATTTATGCATGTCTTTAAATTATGCATTTAAATTGTGTCTTTAAATTTCATATCATGAGTAAATGGTTATTGTGGATTAAAGGCATGTCAAGTACGCAATTTAAGTATTATTTCCTTTAAATTGGTAAAATTTGTAAATGGAATATTTTTGTATGCATGCTTAGGAGAAAAATTTAATTATTTAAATTATGTGTATTAAACTATGAACGTGTGTTAAATTATGAACATGTGTTAAACCCCTTTTTCATGTGTGCTAAATTATGAACGTGTGGAAATCCTTGTCTTTTGAATTATGTAATTAAATTATTATTAGTAGATGAATTAAAATTTAAATCATGTCTCGTATGCATATGTTTTTATTAAATTTAATTAAAGGCTTTGAAACCCCTAGATCATGCTAGGTGTTAACTTACTCAGCACGTTTTGCTGACCCAAACCATTTTTCCCCTTTTTCTTTCAGAGTATGAGGATTATGCATCATCATATGCATACATGGGAACATTTGGGGAAAAACTCTATTTAAATTCCTACATTTAGTTACGACTTGCATGAACGGGCCTGTTTAACCCGTGTTTTGGTCATGTCGGCCCTATGTTTAAATTCCGCTGCAATACATGTATTTAAATATTATTCTCCGCTGCAACTTTGATATTGTTAATTTTAAGTTATATTACACTGGGCTGTTTGAATGTTTTAAATTCTGAAAATCCATAGCCTTGCATCTCTTTAGCAAGCTCGGAGAAACCGTGTCTTTCTAGGGAGGTGTGGCGGTGGCATCCCGGCCTGGGTTATCAAATCCGGGGTGTTACAAATTCAGTTGAACTTTCTATCTTTAATAGAATTATAAATTCAAGCACTTCAGCTGCCAATGATGGATCGTCTTTTTCTCAAATATTTGAACAATGTACTATATGTGAAGGAATCATGTTGAATTCCTCGATCGAACAATTCCTTGTACAGCTTGAAAACCTCCTGGTGACAGTACACATTCATTAAAATGGTGTATGTGTACTTATTAGGAGATATTCCTTTCATTTGCATTTCAGAAAGCAGCTTATAACCCTCAACTACTTTTCCAATTTGCAAAGGCCATTCAATATAGCATTATATCACATTCGAGGAATATCTCTTCATTCTTACATTTTACTTCTCTCTTTAATTTCCAATGTTATTTTCTATTTATCTGTAACAACTACTGAACTCTTTCCATTTTCTTTAATAGTATCAACACCTGTTACCAATTTAAGAATCTCCATGCTACCTTATAGTTCACGATATTGAATATCATTAACGAACAAAGTAATAATCAGTTAAGGTATTTCAAGATTGGCAACATTAAACAAATATTGAGTTGTCCATTTTTAGCGTTCCCAACACACGCCATTTTGCCCACACAACATCTAAACCGCTGAAAGAATATTGGTCACGATCTTTCCTACTTTCAAATATTTTGTTCTTAAATTCAGTCCAGAGCAATAATAAAGTCTAACACAAATATAATATTAATAAATAAAATAAAATGTCAAGAAACCAGACCAACCTGTTTGCACTTTATTCAGAGAAAATATACTCAAAATTTTACATTTGCAGGTTTGAATAAGTTTCACGTGTGGGAGACCCATGCGACTTTCAGGCCAATAAAACACAATAAATTACCTTTTGATGAGGGAGACTAAACTCATTCATATTCCAACTGTAATTGGATAAAAATAATTAGATATTGACATCTCTTACTTAGGGAGTCATAAAAGTACAAACAAATTATACAATAGAAGTCATATATCAATATTTCATAATTCATTCGACAACACTACTTATATTTTCACGCTTATTCACCTGGGATCTTGCAAATAAAGATCATGGGTGACTGAACTATTAAAAGTTTCTTTACAAATAAATATGTAAAACTATAAAAGAGATTTAGGGTTACTATAACTTATGGGGTAGGTGAGCATCAAGCAACACTGGTCGGTGGAATAAGAAGAGGATCAAACTATGAAAGAACAGACGACATCAAAGGAATTTGATTTTTACTTCGAATAAAGCTGCAATGGAGCTGAGTTTAGACGAACAACAAAAAATTAGAAACATATACATCATGAAAAAGCAATTTATTATAATACGATAAGTATAATTAATTAGAGATGTGGTGTATAGAATTAATCAGCGCTGAGGTGTATCTTTATGATTACTCAGCGCCACGTGTTTTTTTTTAAGAGTTGTTGATCTAAAAATGAGCATATAATGACTGATTAACCCTTTAAATTAGAAGGATGGATTAAAATTAATAAGGACAACCAAATGCAGTTGGCCTGAGTGATATAAGGCTCTGCCAGCTTAAGCAAAGGTCTCGGGTTCGAGTCTTTGTGTATACAGAATTTTGCTTCGGGAGAGGCAACCCTTTAACGCCCACCAGATCCTCTTAAGCCCAATGTGGTTTGAGGATACCCGGTACACGCAAAAAAAAATAAAAATTAATAAGGACAATAGGGTCTGTACAAACAAAAAATTATTCAGGGTTATTACATAGATTATTCAAATTTTTTAGATTTAATTACTAAATATATCTATTCTCTAAAATAATTATTTGAATAATTATTTTTTTATATTATGTTGTTTATTAATATTATTTACCAGAAATTACGATTAAAATTTGAATAAAATTTTCTATAGTAGAATACTTTTTTTTAATATACATTTTGATAGATTAACTAATTTTTTTCGGATGAGGATTTACCTTAATAGTCAAGTCCCCGACTCTCAACCTATAAGTTGGGGTTCGATTCCCCACCCGATCGTTATCTCTCTATTTTATCCCTTTGTAATTTGTATGGTAAGAGCTCTCACCACCCTTCCTAGCATGTATAGACTGTTCAAAAAAAAAAGCTAAATTATTTTTTTATTATGTTATGTTATGGATATGAATTGGTTAATACTTAAAGATGAATAGAATTACTCTCTCCGTCCCATCTCAAGTGTCATGTTTGACTTTCTGACACTGTTCATAGTTCAACTTTGACTCGATATTATTGTAAGTCCTCCGTCCCATCTCAAGTGTCATGTTTGACTTTCTGACACTGTTCATAGTTCAACTTTGACTCTATATTATTGTAAGTATATATTTGGAAAAAAATAGCCGAGTTCGGTCTTGTTGGATTCGTCTAATCGTATGTTTTTAGAATATATATTTTACATAATTTTTACTTGTATATATTTTGAGATATTAACGATTAAAAAAATGCATTGGATTGTGTGCAGAAATAAAACAGGACATTTCAAATAGGACGGGGGGAGTATATTATTATATATTTTTTGTTTGAATATAATATAATGCTATATTTTGTATTTATATTATGCTACTTTCTTTTTATAATAATATCGATCTATATTGAGTAATAAGTGAAATGAAAACTTTAAATAATTTTTTGGTTAAATTTTACTATAATTGATTAAAATTTTTGATTTAATATTAAATATAGATGTTCAAAATATTTTTGAATAATTATTTTTTCTTATATTATGTGGTTTATTAAAATTATTTTCTTATGACAATTGTAGTTGGCTTGAATGAATAGGAGCTCTAATTGCTTAAGCAAAATCTCGGATTTGAGCTTTGTATATGCAAAAAAAAAAACTTCTTTATGAGATGCGCCCATAATTGCCCATGTGGCTTGGGGATATCCGATGTCTTCAAGAATTATTTTATTATTGTTAAGTCCTTGAGTCCTGTGTTGTGAAGATGATCAACGTTGTTATGTATTTGTGACGATAACTCATGAACAACACAATCTGATAGTGGAGAAAGGACAAAAAGAGATGCTGACGTGGCAATGTTTGCCCCTCTGATGTTGAAACAACCTATTAACAACGGGTATAGCACAACTGGAAAGTACAAATGACAGTGACGTGGCCACTTCCTCCCAGCAGGCTTTTAGGGTTTTAAATGGGCCTTGTACTCCTATAAATATCTATTTTCGAGTCTTCCTCATCAGCACTAATATTCAGCCACTCAAAAGAAGAGAAAACAGAGCATTTTTAAGGTCATTTCACTGCCATGGATTGCTGAGGAAGCTGAAGCCACAAAACCCCCTAATCCGTTGTTTGCAGAAGACAGGAACAACCATCTGCTACTGGGTACATCTCTTGTTGGTTGTCTGCTGCTATCTTTTGGGGTTTTTAGTTTGTGTTTAGACTTCTCTTGTTATATCTCTTGTAAACACAACTTGTACTTAGTTTGGGTGTATTATCACCATCGTGCATAATCTGTTTGAGTAGCTAGGATTCTACAAACACCACTTTAACATCTGCTAGTGAATTGAGTGCATTTGGATAGATAGGTTGAAGCTCCCATGTGTTTCTCTAGTCTAGTTGATTAGATAGAGAAGTTCACCGGAACGTAAGGATGTGTAAAGTGTGTTGATGTGTGATTCAACTGTTTGTGAGGATCTAGTGAAAACCTGGCTTGGAGCCCCCAGATGTAGATCAGTGGATCGAACTGGGTAACCAAATTCTTGGTGTTCTTATGTTTATTTTCGCACTCTGTTCTGTTCATAGCTTCTGGTTCTTTATTGGTTGTTGACTGGTTGTTTGGATAACGCTCTGACAACGTTTCCACATTAATTTGTTATCTTGACAACTGGGAAACTACATATTCTATATTTGGTATTGGTTTCTGCCCATCTTGCTGTATTTTCTATTTTGTGGGGACCTGTCAATTGGTATAAGAGCCTACACTCTAACATAGCTGAGTGAGATCCGGAAGATGGGCAAGAAAGGAAGGATTCAAAATTGTAATCCTCATAAAGTTACTCTCAGCAGTGGTGAAGATGTTGGGACAACTGAAGAACAACGAAGTAAATGTAGAGATTTTGCGGATGCATTATCAAGAAATGGAATAGATCTTGAAAAGCTTGTTGTTTCGTATGATGAGCTCACTGAAAAACACAGAGCAGTTGTAAAGGAGAAGAAGAAGTTGTTGTAACAACTTGCTGACATCAGGAATTCTTATGATCTGGTATTAAAAGAGAAAGATGTATTTGAAAAGGAGAATCAGTCATACAAGGATCTTATTGAAGATTTGATGAAAGAAAGAGTTGAATTGATCAAGGGTAAAGAGAATTTGATCAAGGAGAAAGAGGTGTTGATTGAAGAGAAAGAAGTATTGAAAAGAGACTCCCAAGATCTTCAAGAGAAGGTTCATAAGTTGGAAAGAATGGTGAAAGGAAAAGAGAAGCTCGATGAAGTCTTATCTATGGGAAAGTCTTACAAGGATCAAATTGGAATTGGATATCAATTTTCAACCACTCCATCCCAGACTAAATTTGTGAGTGGAGGATTTTTTGAACAAAAATCACCCCCAAGGAGAAATCAAAAAGTAGTTGTTGCAAAGACTACTGAAGTGGTTAAGAAGGTTGTTGAAACGACTGACCGACAACCGGTCAGAAAGATCTACAAGGAAAGATATATTCAGAAGTTTCAATAACACAAGGACTGTTCTTATTGCAAATTGCCAGGACACACAGCTGATGAGTGTTTTCGGATTGTAAAGGATTTGATGAATGGCCGCCCTATTGTTTGGCAAAATGAAGAACTACGGAAGAGGGTTAAGCTCAGAAAAGTTTGGGTTCCAAAGAAATCACAGTGCGATTGCCTTGGCAAGAATGGGATTGAATATGTGCACCATATGTCGTCCGAACAACTAGCAGACTGCATGAATAAGTCCCTTGATAGAGAAAAGCTTGAGGAGCATAGAGGGAACTTGTGCTTGTGCCACTCTCCTTAGCATCATGTTGCGTTCGGGAGCCCGGGATTACAAAGAATTTATATTTTGTGGGTCCAATCCATTAGAAAGGGAGTTGGTACATTTGTGCTACTGAAGGTATGCTGAGAATTTCAATTCTAGTATATATAGTTGTTGATGCCGATGTTCTGACTACAGAGAAACAACCTGGAACAGATATGGCATAATGCAAGCGGGAGTATACCGATGAGTTTGATTTAATTGGAAGCTTTACTTGGATATTATTGATGTTTTTGAGAAGCTGGTGCCACAAAGAAAGGGGGACAAACACTGATGCATATTTGGCTGATTTCCTGTTGTCCAAACTGCAATGGAACAACAAGAAAAAGGCAAAGATGTTGTTGTTGAATGATCATACCAAAAAGGGGGAGAATATGACATGCTTTTATTGTTCATGAGCATCTTGAATGGTTTTGGTTGATCATATTCACAAAGGGGGAGATTGTTAAGTCCTTGAGTCCTGTGTTGTGATGATGATCAACGTTGTTCTGTAGTTGTGACGATGACTCATGAACAACGCAATCTGATAATGTAGAAAGGACAAAAAAGGGACGCTGAGGTGGCAATGTTTGGAGAGAAGATTTGAATTTTTGTGCAGATACTCATTGTCCCTCTGATGTTGAAACAACCTATCAACAACGGGTATAGCACAACTGGAAAGTACAAATGACAGTGACGTGGCCACTTCCTCCCAACAGGCTTTTAGGGTTTTAAATGGGCCTTGTACTCCTATAAATACCTATTTTCGAGTCTTCCTCATCAGCACTAATATTCAGCCACTCAAAAGAAGAGAAAACAGAGCATTTCTAAGGTCACTTCACTGCCATGGATTGCTGAGGAAGCTGAAGCCACAAAACCCCCTAATCCGTTGTTTGCAGAAGACAGGAACAACCATCTGCTACTGGGTACATCTCTTGTTGGTTGTCTGCTGCTATGTTTTGGGGTTTTTAGTTTGTGTTTAGACTTCTCTTGTTATATCTCTTGTAAACACAACTTGTGCTTAGTTTGGGTGTATTATCACCATCGTGCATAATCTGTTTGAGTAGCTAGGATTCTACAAACACCACTTTAACATTTGCTAGTGAATTGAGTGCATTTGGATAGATAGGTTGAAGCTCCCATGTGTTTCTCTAGTCTAGTTGATTAGATAGAGAAGTTCACCGGAACGTAAGGATGTGTAAAGTGTGTTGATGTGTGATTCAACTGTTTGTGAGGATCTAGTGAAAACCTGGCTTGGAGCCCCCAGATGTAGATCAGTGGATCGAACTGGGTAACCAAATTCTTGGTGTTCTTATGTTTATTTTCGCACTCTGTTCTGTTCATAGCTTCTGGTTCTTCATTGGTTGTTAACTGGTTGTTTGGATAACGCTCCGACAACGTTTCCGCATTAATTTGTTATCTTGACAACTGGGAAACTACATACTCTGTATTTGGTATTGGTTTCTGCCCATCTTGCTGTATTTTCTATTTCGTGGGGACCTGTCAATTATGATAAGAATTAAATTCAAAATTAAACCTAATGCCAAAAATTAAGATTTAAAATTTTATTAAAATTTTCTATAGCAGAATAATTTCTTTTAAATATATATTCGATAAATTAACTAAATTATGGTTAGAATTAATTAAATTTTTAATTTATAATATTGATTTAGATGAATACTTATTAAAACTTTAGGATCTGTTCTGCACGTATCTTTTGGGAGCTTTTGGTAGCTTTAGATTTTATTTCAAAACAAAAGCCCCATTCTGCAAACTAGCTTTTGAGAGCTTTTGGAAGGTTCTTTTTAGAAGCTACCTGTAGTAGCGTTAAAAAATAAGCTAGGAGCTTATTCTTGACCAATTACAATTTTAACCAAATAACCAACCCACTACCCAATAGTCTACACAAATATTTTTTCTTTTATGTCATTTTATCATTTTTTGACAGCTACAGCTAGTTGTACAAAATACTTAAATAGAACTGACAGCTACAGCTCCCACAGCTCCTTACAGTTCCAGCTCCCTAAAGCTCCACCTTGCAGCTACAGCTCGCAGCTGCAGCTCTGCGTGCTAAACAGACCCTTAGTCTTTCCTAGCCTGTACAGGTTGTGCATAGCAAAAAAATACTTTATGCTCAAATTTTAATACAATTAATATAATATTGAATATATATATATATATTATTAAAAGTTATAATATACGGGTCTAATTAAATATTTATTAACCATCAAATATATTATAATTTTTTAAAATTTATTTTTTTTGAAAATATATAGACATTTTTTTTTAAAGATTTGTTTATAATATATTATAGATTTATGATCTAAATATAGTATTAAAAGTTGATGATATGGCAAGTATAATTAATCAGCGCTGACGTGTATCATGTATGATTAATCAGCGCTGATGTGGATTAATTGTAGTCATTGATTCAAAAATGGTGGTATAATTACTGTAAAACCCTAAAAATTAAAAAGATTTAGTTATATTGAATCAGGACAAGACAGTCTGCACAAGCCAAAAAGTATTCAGAATTTATTATATAGATAGATAGATAGATATCTACTACTATATAAGAACGGTAGGGGAAAAAATTCACCATGGAGAATTTGGTTATCAGCCGTTGATCACGAATTCAATTTGATTTCTGGCCGTTTGATCCCACCTTTTATTTGTGTCTTTCATTTCATTCACTTCTTCAAATCATTTGGCTTTCTTCGTTCTCAATCGTTCTTGCCCTGCTTCTTCTTGCTTTCTTCACCCGGCTCTCCCGCTCACCCTGCTTGTTCTGCTTTCTGCCCCGCGCCCCTGCGCAATTTCCGTCACCGGCGCCATCAAGCCTTCCGCTGATTTGGGAATCTCTTCCCGTTTTGCAGTTTCGTCGGGCTTCAAGCCCTAATTGAAATTTCTCGGTTGCTTCGCCCGTGCTCTCGATGTTGTCGTCGCTCACGGTGGGCTCTCTTCCGACCGTCGCCACCTCCGTCGGTCCCGTCTCCACCGTACGCTCCTGCTCTTTCTCGCCGGAACGCTCGCTGCCTCTGATCGCCTCATCAGTTCTATGCCTCTAGTTTAGCCCGTATTCCTCGTTTCCTTGGAGTATTCATTAGTTGCTCGCAGTTAGGTTTCATTCATTCTTGGTTTCCCTAATTGGGTTTAGGGTTTAGGGTCAATTGGCGTACAATCGTCCTGTGCTTTTGCAGTTCGAATTCCCTGTGAAATTGATATTTGCATTTTGTTTTTGTTGAAATTAACTTGGGATTGATATTTGCATTCTTGCCGTTTGTTGTGCTTTTGTGTTTCCCGATTATATTATGTGGCTTCTTTTTTTTTAGGTGGCCTTTTTTGTGTTTTGCAATTATATCTATCTGATGGTCGGTGTTTCTTTCTTCAGTGGGTTACGATGCCTTTACCCATGGATACGTCTTCATCCCCTGCCGATTTGCACTGTTTGGTTGATTGTTTTGTCCAGCCTTGCCCATCTATATTTGCTTTATCATCTGGTGGTGGTCTTTGATCCTGGTATCATTTTTACAGATTTTTTTTTTCGTGTTTCTTAAGAAGTGGGGTTTCGGGTTTCCTCAAGTTTCCTTCTGGTTCGTGAGCTCAAAGGCTTGGTTTGGTTTCTAATTTGTGTCAGAGTATTGATTTCCAATTAATTAGGTGTCTTGCAAAAAAGGAGTTTGGAATTGGAATTTGAATTGGATTGGGAATAATGAGAATTGTTTGGGAAGAGGGTTTGGGAGTGGCCACCATTCTACAGAGTAGGGTTTATGGTCGGAATCTCCTTTTCTGTGGTTTACCATCCGCGTGTGTAAACGGCACGGAGAGTCGTTATCTTCCACCCTATTCTGATTATTTTGCTTCTTATGCCCATTAAAATTATTCATCTTTTCTCCTTTTGATATTGATTTAATTGCAAATTCTTGTTAGAGTCAGGGGAAGGAATTGTTTTTTCTTTCCATTGGTATATTATCAGCTGCAAAGTGATTATGTTGCGGTTCAGGAACTAATTTGAGGTCTTCTCATTCTGAATGCACTGCCTTTTCTTGATACAAGATTATCCTGAGATATACCTTGGTCAGGCTGGTTGATTTTATGTGATTGATGGCTTTATTTTTTGTTGTACAGCTTCTGATTAAGGATCTAATTTGTTAAGGCATTCACTACCTTGTTTTAATTGCCAGGTCCAAGAGATCGAGAAACAATATGAAAAACTCAATACACTATTGTGAAAGCTTCAGGTTAATGCTCTATTATTTTTATTGTTGTTGTTAATTTGTTATTGTTATTTTTATTGTTATTGTCATTGTCATTGTCATTATCATTCTGTAGTGACTAATAAATTATTTTTATGGTCTGCCTACACATCTCTCGGAGACGTGTGCGCCGCCGACCATCTCTGGGAGAGACATCTCCATCACAAATGGCGGGAATCATTGGCCCTAATACCCGCCGCGAGTGGAGGATACACGCAGCTTTCGGGAAAGGAAAGGGAAATGGTAAGGTAAATTGCACTGATTGCAGGGAAGGGGGATTGGCCGATTACCAGATTCGGTTATGGCCCCTGGCATTGATTAGATCTGGGTTGAGCCCTCGAGACTGGCAGCTTTTAGGTCCCCGCTGAGGTCTACAATTGTGAGGTACTTGATTTTTTGTGTTGATTTCACTTCTTCAGTTGGATTTACAATTTTGCATATGTTTGTATTCCTTTCCTTGATCGATTCAATTTTGCTTGTGGAATGGTCATTTTGGATGCCGTGCTGTGATCAACGTCCGGCCACTGTTTGCCGACAACCCAAGCCTCGGATTGCATATGGCAATCCTGATCCGAGTCCAGATCCGAAACCGAATGCGCTCTTTGTGATGTTGCGTCTTCTTAGGTAGTTTGGCTGTTGCTTGTCAATTTTCATAGTTATTTATAGCACTGAATAGTTTATCATATGTTTGAGCATTGGAATTTATTATTTTATGGAAATATTCTATGGAAAACACTTTTATATGTTCTGTTTTGTGTCATGGAATTTGTTTTGCGTACACCCAAAAGATTGATTTATTTGTTTGCGATTTTGTAGGGACGATTTTAGGCTGGACGGACTTGGAATGGAAATTATGTCGATTGCTTTTCCAGAGGCTTCAGCTTTTGCAGCTGACCCCATTGCTAACCTCACAGATACATGATTTATTGGCCATTTAGGTACTTAATTCTCTTGGTCTGGCAATTTTCCCATGTTCACAAGATTTGTGTTGATCTTATCGAAAGACCTCTTTTGTAAAATTTTGGTTTCCCAAGGATCCCTAGTAGCTTTAAAGCACATGTGCGTTATTATTCAACAAGAAAAACAGAATTTTCATATGTCTGGGGTTTTGATAGTAATGGGTAGCATCTACATCATTAATTCTATACCATCACTTCTCTACCCATAGATGTGCAATCAACTTGATGATATTGCTAAGTTCATAATATTTCCAATTTATGGCATGTCAATTTTATATATATCAATTTTCCTTTACTTTAATTATAATGGATTTCTTTATATAAAAACAAATTATTCGATCTCTTATTTGTGGCATTGTCAAATATAATTCATGCATTATTTCCCACTTTTTTGTGTTCATTAGGATCTGCTGAACTGGCGGCAGTTGGTGTATTTGGTGCTGTTTTCAACTTGGTTTCTAACTTCTTTAATGTACCTTTGCTCAATATCACTACATCGTTTCTTACTGAAGAGCAAGCATATGTTTTGAAGGCAATTGAGGACCGTGGTCTGAGGCTGGAGGTATTCTTTTACCCTATCATATTTGATGATATTATATCTTAAATTTGTCTTCCCCTCTATTCTAGCTGCCATTTTCTTGGATCAATTCAAATTTTTATATGCTTTGTTTACAAAAATTTCTTGACAGAAGAAAAAAAGCAAGGTCATCCTCCCGTCGGTGTTGAATTCGCTTATGCTTGCTGCAGCCTTTGGCGTCATTGAAGTTGTTGTCCTTTCCATTGACTTCAGTTTCTTAATGAATACGTTGGGTATACCTGCTGTATGTTTTTTTTAGCTAATCAGTGCCTTCTGTTTTAATGTCAGTATATTTGAAGATCTCCTAATGGTCTTTAAATCTTAGTCAGGTTGAATGATTTTCTTTAACAGTGGCTTGAATCTGATATCATGGTATTTAACTAGATTTGACAAAATTTTCACAAGAAATCATTACGAGTGAGCTGTTAGACATTTCTGTAACACTCTGTATCAGCATACGAAGGACAGAGGAAGACCTATCTCTGAAGCTGAAATAAGAAACTGGTGCTTTCAAGTATTTCAAGGTCTTGCATACATGCATCAATATGGATACTTCCATCGTGACCTCAAGCCAGGTTGTATTCGGAACCTTGCATGCAATTTATCTTCTGAACTACTGACCATTTTCCCACTTGGTGTATTTCATTGGTGGTTGTGTTCTTTCATGCAGTTACACTTGTTCAATGTCAAACTTTGGGTACAATATTAACTGGTATATATCTGGTGATTTATTAGTCTGCATGAAAACCATATTTTCTTGAAATGCGCTAATTTATACTACTTGATAATGCCTCAATAGTAATGTAGATTTCTCACTGTTGAAGCTACTGCCATTGAATGAAAGTGTTATGACCTTACCTATTTTTTTTTCCTGTGTGATATCCTATCGTCCATTATCTGATATCCTATCGTCCATTATCTGTTTGCATGCTACTGGTATTGTCAATTTATTGTCCTTTTGGAATGTTAAAACTGGGATTTTTCTTTCAGTCTAACTGTGCGATGTAATCCCATGGTTTCTTTATTAGTTTTTGCATAACTGGCCAATCCATACACCTTGGCCAATGTAATTTTTTTATCCTCACGGTCTCCTGTGATTATCCTTATATCTATTTTTATACAATTACATCTTGTTTCAAAGATACATTTTCCTGAAATTTATTTCTTTTGATTTGGTTTGGCTTTGGTTTAAGGATTTCATGTTCATCCAAATAAATCCAGGTAGATACATAAAATTAGAGAAATTTGTAACGACAATCTTGGAGGTGATTAAATTCCTGTTTTCTTGTATTTGGTTGTAGTGAGGCTGATGAGATTTTCAAGATTTGCTCCGTGATTGGCAGCCCAACTCAGAGTGAATGGTCTGATGGCTATCAACTTGCTAATGTCATGAATTACCAGTTCCCACAAGTGAGTCTGGTGGTGGTGTTGTTTTTGTTGTTGTTGTTGGTGGTGGTGGTGTTATTATTATTATTTTCTCAGGCTGATTGATCCATGAATGTATTTTAGATTTTTAATTTTGGGTTTGAGATGTTTTTGTTGGATGAACAACAACACAGCAACACTTTATCAAAATATTCTCTTGCATTAATACAATATCTGGATGCATATGCAGGTTGCTGGGGGTGATCTTATCATTGTAAATGGGCCGGAATCTTATTTTTACTTCAAATATTTAATGGTTAATGGATAACTCACTGACTCATGTCTTTTTGTTCTTAATTCAGTCCCTTTGTTCATGGGATCCGCACAAGAGGCCAACAGCCTTGGAGGCCCTACAGCATCCTTTCTTCCAGGTGCCTCACACTAGATATTATTTATGTTGTAATGATCATTAAATCAGATCCCATTGATGGTGATGTAATCTAGATTTTTTTTAACAATGTTTGCAGAGCTGTTATTATGTTCCACCATCTCTACGTCAAAAAAATGATATTGCAAGAACACCTCCTTCTGGTTAGTTTCTCTAGCCCAAGTCTCCTGGTTTCTTTGTTTTGACAGGATGTGTATTGAGCCATCAAACTTTTTGATCTCTTGCAGCTGGAACCAGGGGAGTTATTGAACAAAATCATGGTCGGAGGTACCCAGGCAGTGTGCCAAACTTAAAGCCAGCAAAGACCTTTTCTTCTGGGAAACCACAGCGACATGCCACTGTAGCAGGTTGACTGTTATGATATTATGTGTATAGAATTGTCAAATGCTTTGTGACATCCTTTTCTATGGTTCTTTTATACCCCTTATCCCTGGACATGATCCATATATATTTCCTTCAAGTGTATTTCTGGTGGAATACATGATGGATGTTCAAATTGATTATATATTTATTATTTACTTGTTCTATCCTTTACACAGGTATGCAGAGGAAGTTGGACCTCAATCACAAGGTATAAATCATTTGTGCTGTGAGCCTGTGGCCAATATATATACTTTGTTATTATTCTCTCTTTTTTTCCACTGATGTTTGAGGTTTGTGGAACTGTTCCCTGAAGCTTTTGTTCAATTTTCTACTTCTTGTTTTCTTTTCTATCTTTTCTGCTAGACTATGATGGAACAATTGTGCCGCAAAATTCCATTATCAAAACAACAAGTTCCCATGTGGTGTCTCTCTTGAACAAACTTTGTGATGATCCAAAATAATTCCAGCTTTCTCCTGAGCATCTTTACTATGGAAAGAGTTTTCCTTTTAAATCTCTAACCACAGAGAATCTGAGATATCTTTCTCCAAAATAAGCACTCTTTGATTTGGCCGTGTTCCGAAAGCATTATCAGGCAAGTAGCAGCTTGATCTTGCACTTTTTTACCCTGTGCCCTGCTGCTTTTGCTGGGAATACAAAGTAGTAAAACCTACTTAAGAATGTGTAGGAAGGGAGGGTTATCTTATTCTACTTTCATTTTATACTATTTGTTACTTTTATATTTTTTTAGTTCTAGAATGTTTGACCTAATCGCTTAAGATCTGCATGAGGAGGAATGTCTATGCCGGGGATTTAAACTTGGAATAGGGGTAAAACTTTGTGAAATTTATATGAAAGCAAATGCTAAGGATAGAAGGATGAGTGTTTCTTGCTGCTGCTTTTTTTTTTCCAAACCATTCTCCTACTTACTATTACTTTTTTCCATCCTTCATATCACATAAAGGTTTCATATTTTATCTCTATTGGTTTTTGTTACACATGACTCCTTAAATGTCAGGCTAAATAGATCAAACGTTGAGAATCCTTGGTTTGTCTTTGGTATTTCATATGCTGGGGCCTTTAATGCGTGGTTTCGCCTGAAGTTTCCACACCTTACTTGTGGAAGTCTTGTTAGCTCTGGGGTTGTCATTTCCCTTAACAACTACACAGAATTTGATAAGCAGGTGAATGAATTGTTCCAATTTAACTACTTATAATGCTACAAAGTGGCATCTAAAATATAGAGTTCATGTGAGTGTCAAACCATCACATTGTATGAAGTTATGTGTTCATGATCAGTTTTTATGTTAGGTATGTGAGTTCTGTGTTATAATACAAGGGGAATACCAAAGTAGCTAAATTAAAGGATTAGTATCTTTTTTATTTTCAAATATACATAGCTAAGTAAGCATCTCTGCTCAGTATTTTTATTTTATCCACACTATCCTTCTGAGTTTTTAGTTTTTGGCTTATTATGGGTTGTGGATTGAGTTAATTTAGGATATAAGAATCTTACCTTGATGATCTTGTGCAGATAGGTGAATCTGCTGGCCCAGATTGTAAAGCTATACTTCACGAAATTACTCATCTTGTTGATTAGATACTGGAGTCCAATGACAAAGCAGTAAAGAAATTATTTGGTACATCTCAGGTGAACACAACAGAGTCCTTATGGAGGCACCGTTCGCCTCCATCCTCATTATTTACTAGGGCAGCACGCAATTCTTCGCGACACGAGTTAGGTAAAGTGCTGTTCGATTGATATGTCAGTCAATCGTTTCTTTTTTCCCCTACCTTGACTGTGAATACTGTGCTCCTCTTTTGATTTTCTATACAATAGGTTTTCTAATTTTTCAGGCGTTCAATTTTGATTTTGAATGTCGAGATTTTGGATTTTAGGGTTAGGGTTTCTTCTTTAGTTTTGATTAGTTAGATGTTTCATAGATTGCTCTGCACAATAATCACCATCAGAAAATAAAGAAAAGTAAAAGTTGAGGTGGGTTTCAACTTTCAAGTACGAAAATGCCGTTACAATTAAAATCTACAACAGCTGGTGGAATTCCACTCCGAATATGTTCTCCCTCGCCTTCGCAATCCCACCCACAGGTTAGTTTAGCTTTTTAAAATCCCTCGATTTTGGGATTTCGTGTGTGTATTTTCTGAAAAAATTTCTGTGTCTTGTTGAGAGAAATTGCGGTAATTGATTTGGAATTAAAATGTGAATTCGAGTAATGATTATACGAACCAAAAACAAATATAACTTAAATCGATCTTTGCATGACTTCTTTGGACCTGTTCGTGGATTTCCTTGAAATAAAGTAATGATCTCGCTTGAATTTCTTTGAATTGATTATGGTGTAAGGATATAATTCAGTAGGATTTGGAATTGGGAAAGAGAATAATGGTTATGGTAAAAAAAGCAAGGGCAATGCCTGCAAGGTTTTTGAGTAATCATGGTAGTAATTTTCTGATTACTGGTGGAAGGAAAGGGGTCAATTAATGTGCCCTACCCAAATGACTATACCCAGCTTCTTCAACAGATACTTAAGGTTGTATTTCTTCCCGTATCACATTTCATTTGATAGTTTTTATGCAAGAAATATGATGATTGGATTTGGATGATTTCCCTTTTACAGTACAAGTGCTTGTGCATATCATTGAATGTATGCGGGTTAGAACGTATTCATGTAAATACATATAGGTTTTGAATCTATCTGCTTAATCTTATACGTGAAACAATTTGCAAACAATTTGCGAGCATGATGTGAGCTGCCCCATAGTATAAATATAATTTATATTATCATTCACTATGCAAAATAACAAGATACCAATAACAAGCTTACCCACAATCATTTCTTTTTCCCAACGGACGGTTGTACCCCTCAGTGCGCTGTGCATTTGCACAACTTTTCAAGGCATACGAGAAACAATATGAAAATAAAGCCATCAATCACATAAGCCATCAGGCTGGTTCAAAGATAGGCAGACTAAGCTTTCATAAGCTAATTTATTCACAAATAGTCAGTCTTTAGAGAAGTTCCAATCTTTCATCCATGCTATAACATTAAGCTCATTTGGTGGAGAAATGTTGATCATATTTCCATGCCATCATTCTGGGAAGTTGTCCTGTAGTTGGTCTATACTATAGCCGTTCGCATAAAAAAAATATGGAATTAGCTACCTTGACCTATCAAATCAATTAGTTATCTTTAACTCACTTTTATTCATTTACACTTGTTTCTTCTTTTGATATGGGCAGTTGTACGTAGCAAATATGTTGTGCGTAGAACAGCGCATTTTTCTAGTCTACTAATAAAAGGACATTATCCAAATAGTGTGTGATAATTAATTTTTGTAATGTTATAATTTTTGGTAACTTAAATACGTTATTTAGGGCAAATATTGAATGAATATCATATACATTTAAATAATGCAATATTATTTAAATTATTGGGGTTTATAATCTATATTTGAATAATTACTATCTCATGTTTAATTGTGAGATGTAATATTTTCGCGAATAACAATCATCTCATACAAAATTGTGAGATGTAATTGCATTCCAGTATTTTATTATCTTTTTATTTGAATTCAATATATTATTATCAGATATTATCCCCACCCAAATGGGTGGGGTAATAAACCAAACAATGAGTTTTTGTTATCTAACTTCACGAAAAAAAAAAAAAAGAAGACCGATGGGTTTTAAACCATAGCTTTTCAAATTCTTAGTACTTAAACACCATTCAATTTTAAATCCCTTTCTTAAAATTTTTGATGTATGTATAAGAGCATCTCCAATGGTACCCTATAACTCAAAATGGGTTGTCGTATTCTCTTCAACTTTTTTGAGTTTTATGAATAGTAAATACTCAAATTTAAGTTTTTACTATTCACTAACCTATCTCACTTTTTGTAATTAAAATAATTGCAATCTCATCCCTCCAATTGTTGCAAATTGAATTTTGATCTAATTTTTTTTTTTTATTATGGTTAATAATTTTATACCTCATACATTTTTTATTAAATTTATTTTATATTTATTTAGATTAAAAATTTTAAGGTTTCTTTATAAAATAAATTTTAAACATAAAGATAACTAAATTTTTAAAGCTTTGATACAATCTTAGCAATCATTTAAAAAAATTACATTAGTATACGAAAATATAATTAAAAATAACGCATCTCAAAAAACTATAAAACGTACAATATTAAACAACCAAATAACTACGGAAACGGAAAATTAAGTTAATAGTCATCTAAATCAACATCGGATCCTCCAACACTATTGAAATACGAAGAATATGTTCCAGTTGCATAAGGATCTGTTTGACCTTGTTCTTTGGCTCTTTTTTGTAAAATATGCACTTGCTCAACTTGAGCATATGCACGAACATAAGAAGTAGAAATGCACATTTTGAACTTCGTAATGCATTAATTGAACATTTGTGGGAAAACACATAAATTCCAATTCTTGGTGTTGGATAAAAATAATTTGCTTTTAAATAAATATGTATGTCCCGCCATTTAGTGTAATTCGTATTCTAATTATGTAATTCTTTCTTAATTAATGAGTATTGAATTTATGTGGAGTTAATGTATAATTTATAAGAAATGATGAGTATGATTGAAAAAATAAATAAGTTTGTATGAGAAAGAATATATAGAGAATATTTTTTTGAGTTTGAGTTTAATGTAAATAGTTGGAAATGAATTATTATTTGATGTGACATTTACTATAAAATGAGTTTGAGTTTGGTGATGGCTATTGGAGATGGTCTAACTCAACCCTATATCCTCTTCACAGGTGTGGTGAATCCTGCACACGTGAAACATTCTACTAGCCGAGCCGCCGCTTTCTGTTTCCAGTCTTATGCTGCAGCCTGCAGTCGCTATCAACCCCTGCAAAAATAATAAAAATAAAAATAAAATAACACCCGTGTTCAGAAATTTATCGTGCATTATTTTTAAGCCAGAAGAAAACCTACCAAAGCTGCCGCCCCCACGCCCAGGTATCAATCAACCCAAGTTTTTCAATCTAATTCCTTTCTTTTTTTAATTCAAAGTTAAAGATTCAAAGATTTTCTCCAAAAATTTTTTGGTCTTTTGTGTAATTTTTTATTATTTTTTTTTTTCAAATTTCATTTATGAATGTATGGAGAACTTGTTTGTGCAGCATTTTCACCACCGGGAGCAATAACTGTGGAAGGGTTTCCAACGATTTGTCGAAATTACTCCGGACTCTGTTTTGTGAAGTCTGTTAATTTATCATAAATGGCGGCTTCTTCATCGTGCATTAGACTGACCCAATTTAGGATTTTGCGGAATGAGGACATTTTGCCTGTTCGTTTAAGCTTCAAGAGTTTAATGCCGACAGGACTTAATTATTCCAGTTTTAAAGGAACCCTAAATAATGGGCATTTGTTGTGCAAAGGGAAAAGGCAGATTCTTGTTATTGTTGACCAAATAAACCCCGAGGTTGAGCCCCAATTTGGTATTTCCGCACCTACAATTACAGAACAAATTGACGGTGATTGTGTGGAGAAGGATGTTAAGGCTTTGGGAAAAGATTATGGTCATATACTCCATAGTGAAAATGTTGGTGTCGGTGGTCATGATTTCATTCATGGAAATGGTGGAAATGGTAAATTTTCGGGCGGAGGGGGCGGCGGGGGCAGTGGCAGCGGGGACTCGGGCAATAGTGCTGAGGATTATGAAGAAAACGAGTTTGGGCCATTGCTGAAGTTTGAGGAGGTGATTAGGGAGGCTGAATCGCGTGGGGCAAAACTTCCATCTGATATGTTAGAAGCTGCTAAGGCCATGGGACTACGGCAAGTCTTACTTCTTAGATATTTGGATTTGCAGGTAAATATTGTAGATGATAAGCTAATGCTTAAGCTGATTATGAATCTAGCAACTCTTAAGTATTGGTCTGTTTTGAATTTTGTGGTGTAGGGATCGGCATGGCCAATGGGATTTTTAATGCGTTCATGTGGCATGCTAAGGAACAGGATGTTGGCAGATCCATCATTTCTCTTCAAGATTGGGACAGAGGTTATTGTTCTTTGTTTTTCCGTGAAATAGCTATTGAGACGAATTCTCAGTACCATAATATAGTGTATAGATTCTTTGCTTGTTGCGATTTTCATTAGGTTTATATGGCATCTTTAGATGTTTAGATGTATTTATGTGGTATTTATTTAGTTTCATATTTGTTGTTGTCATAACTCATAAGTATATTTGATTTCTATAGTCAGAATTGAGTTTTGTTTTCTTTATTTTGTAGATAGTAATTGATTCTTGTTGTGCAACGTTTGCGGAATTCCAAAAGAGAGGAAAGGACTTCTGGGCAGAATTTGAATTGTATGTTGCTGATCTTTTAGTGGGTGTGGTTGTTAATGTTGCTCTAGTCGGTATGCTAGCTCCATATGCTCGAATTGGACAACCATCTGCATCTCAAGGACTATTTGGTCGTATGACGAGAGCCTATGCTGCACTTCCCAGCAGGTATTATCATCATCATCGTTCCACCTGTCTTTTATCTATGTCTTGCACTTCTGTGTTCTGTGTGAACTAGTTTAATTTTCTACACGCTTTCTTGCAGTGTATTTGAAGCAGAGCGGCCAGGGTCTAGATATTCTGTAAACCAGAGAATTGCTACCTATTTTTATAAGGTAAAGCCTGTGCTTTCTGTCAAATGTTCCCTCTTGATCTCAGAATCATCTGTTTCTGTTTCGTTGTGCCTCACTTTCTGTCTATACTGACATAAAATATACGGTTTCTTCAGGGCGTTCTATATGGATTTGTTGGGTTTGGATGTGGTATTATTGGTCAAGGAATTGCAAACCTAATAATGACAGCCAAGAGGTATGTTTGTGTTAATAATTATTGACAAGATTTTCATGTGGGAATCAAACTAAATTTCTTCCTTGTGCTATGTTTGTCTTGATTGATCCCCTCATACTGTGCCATATTCCATTTGCACTTTCTTGCAAAAATTCAAATGCTTCTTACAAGAGGATTTTTGGTTTCACAGGAGCATTAAAAAGTCGGTGGATGATGTTCCAGTGCCGCCTTTAATTAAGAGTGCAGCACTCTGGGGTATGTATTTACTTCCATTGATCTTTGTATCGATGTATTTCACTTCTATAAATTATATTTTGCCAATTATCCGGTCTGCCCTATATATTTTGCAGGATTTTTCTTGGCTGTGTCCTCCAACACTCGTTATCAGATCATTAATGGGCTTGAACGTTTGGTTGAAGCATCTCCATTGGCGAAGCAGGTTCCACCTGTTGCCATGGCTTTTACAGTGGGTGTGCGGTTTGCAAACAATGTCTATGGAGGGATGCAGTTCGTGGATTGGGCTAGGATGACCGGCGTGCAGTAAGTAACTCATTGAAGATGGAGTCATTTCCATAAATCTTGTCGGCTTGAAAAATAATTTAATGAACTTCGATGTTTGAGGGTTCATCCTCGTTGTTGAATGATCTCTGGAGATACTGGAGGTTTGAGGATATTTCATCAATCATTGTTGAATAAGCTACCTTTGCCAGAATCCTATTGTTGTACTTGTAAGCTTCTTATGTCTTTGGGGGTTTTTCATTGTTAGTGAAATTACGAAGAAAATAAAGAACATATGCCAATGAAATCTATCTATCTACTATTATAAGAGGGAGAGCTCTAATCTCCCATTTGATTGTGAGCCATTGGATCCACATTCCAATTGAAATTATGACCTATGGATCAAAATGTTGCTATATTGCCCCCCGAAAAAATGTTGCTATATTGCTCATCCATCCTTATCTGGGATCCATTCACGTGGGCAGCAGATTCATTCATCTGTGAGTGCTCTAAAATCTGGCTTTCGTCTGGGCTCTCGCGAACCCTACCAAGGGCCAAGGCTTTCTTCACCCATTCCAATTTCTTTCGCGATCGTTCATCTGGGGCTTCGTCCGTCCAACCCTTCGCAGGGGACCGCTGCCGCCACTTCCTTCCTTCTTCCATCGCCGCCGATCGCTTGTTGCGTAGGGGTTCTTCGGTCGATTTCCGCAGTCTTTCTTCCGTCGCTTGCTCGATTTCCACAGTCTGTTCCTTGGTCGCCCGTTCATTCGCACAACAGCAGCGCCGCCGCTTCGTGGCTATTTCCGGGCTCGCCGGTCGATTCTCCGATTCGGTTAGCCTCTGGTCGCTCTCTGCTTCTCCTCCGTGGTTGTGCTCGATATCCGACGCTGTTCTCTCTGTTTGCCAGTTCTCCCGTTGGCTTCGCCATCCCTGCCTGCTCTCGCTCCTCAACCCTAGCCCGTCCCTGTCATCGTCTTCTTTTGGTCTTCCTCAATTGGTTCGGTATTGAAGCTATGATTTCTTGCGATCCTCTCTTGAAATTCTGCGTAGATCGCTTCAAGCCCCTTGAACTACCGTTGAGGCGATGGTGGAGGAAGAAGGGGTGGTGGTGGTGGGGGCGATGCTTCGGGTTTGATTTCAAGTAGGGCTTACAATGGAATTAGGGTTCTTTTTCTTGTTTCATGTTGTTCCGCCTCCGCGACAGCGTCATGCAGGGAGGAAGAAGGTCGCCGACGTTGCCTTCAAGGTTGGGAGGACCATCGACTGGGAGCATTTGCAGGAACAGTGACTCCGAACGACGATGAATCACCGGTGGCCGGCGATCACAGCGACGGCGGCGGGGAAGGCACCGACGTGGAGATCTGCGTGTTTGATAATCATGGAATGGGTCGAAGCTCCGTCCCCACGAAAAATTCAGAATACACGTAAGTAATTTAGTTTCTACTCACGCTTTCTTTATATTCAAAGAAATACATAAGCACAATGTAGAATTAAGAGGTTTTTGTTCGTATTACCACCCAATGGCTTATAAGCCACATAATCTTCAACTCAGTACGTATCCGTTCTTTATTTGTTTATGCGTCATCAGCAAATATCTCATTTCTGAATTAATTTCCATTGGGTTCTAGCATCTAATTTTTCCGTGTTAAGTCCTTCGTGTTACGAGATATTTTCTCTTGATAAGGGGTTTTTGAGTGTTTTTCTTTCATAATAGTAATAACTATTATTTGTTCTTGCCACTGTCTATGCTTTGATACTCAATGCAGATTCCAGAATAATGACATTTGTTAGTATTGACAGTCTTTATGAATCCAGCAACCTGAAGTTATTAAACCTGTATCCATTACAGCTATTGATTTCGTGAATCTTTTCTCAAATAGAACTCTAGGCTTTCCATTGTGGGCAATATCCATCATTTGCTTCTTTTTTTTCCCCTGCATGTGAAGCTGATTTGAAACCGATGGTTGATCCATTGGTTTATTTTTATGCAAAATTGCAAATTTATATATTAGTGACTCTTATTTTGTGATTGTGACAATTGTTGACTCACTTTTTGATTTTATGAATATAGCAATCATACGAAATAAAACAGTACAAAAAGGGTTTGAAGGCTGCAGATGCAATTTTAAAGAAGTTCCCTGATCATGGAGGTATGGGCAAATCCAATCCTTTTTTGATAGCTGCTTAACATTCACCTTTTGGTTCTTCTTATAAGCTTCATATCCAGGAATACCCCCTGTTCATTGAATTCGAGTGTTTTATATGATTTTCTTGTATTGCGGTCTATTTAGCATTTGATAGCTGGTTGTAAGAGTTATATGGGCCAGTTAATAGATCTAAGCAAACTACGGCTTAAATTCTGTTCATTCTGTCTAATCAGGTGATGAGACATTCTATTATCTAAAAAAAAAGTCATTAAGTTTGGCTTTAAATTTACTTTCTCTGTCATTGTGATTATCTGAGATCAGTAATACAATGCATTCCACAGCACTTGTTTTTTGTTCAATGAGCAAGAAATCTTAATTCGAATATGATAAGTTCATCAAGTTCTTACACTTATGCGTAAAGGATCATATATTCACTTATCAAGTTAGTTTGATAACAAAAAGCACTCATACTTAATATTTTTATATGTGAAATTTGAATTTTGTGAATAAAAAAAGGCCATAATATTGTCTCTTAATCACAAACACAATAATAAAAGAATCTATTTCTAAATGCATCTTATGAATCAATTTCCTTTTTTTGCATCTTAATTTTGAATTTCTGATCATTGCTATTAGCTTTTCTTATTTGTCATTTGGTGATGAGAAACTCTGGCGATGAAGGGGCTGATATTAAACTGCATGGACCGCAAGTCAGAGGCCTACGAACTTGTCAGAGTTGGATTGAAGGTCAATGTTTTCTGTAATGAGTCGTCCATCATCTTACTTCATTATAGCCATACATACTAAAGTTAAGCTTGGATTTTCTTTTGTGCAGAATGACCCTAAGAGTCATGTTTGCTGGCATGTTTATGGTCTTTTGTATCGCTCTGACAGAGAGTACAGTGGAGCCATTAAGTGTTACAGGAATGCATTGAAGATTGATCCTGATAATATTGAGATACTAAGGGACTTATCTCTTTTGCAGGTGATTTTTTGCAATGGTTTATGGTTATTATTTTTGTGAAAATGCCAGACATTACTAGATGTGCCTGTTAACTAATAAATTCTGGATTTTTCATTACACTGTCTTGCTTTATTTGTTGCTCCTTCCCTTGGTTTATGATGAGTAGTTCTTCACTGCCTTAAGTGACGTGGTTGGTGCAACTTGTCACTTCTTTTTGCTAAAATTTTTCAAAGTTGAATTTGTGTTGAAGTGTACTGGAGCAAAATGATAGTTCAAAAGTTAAATTGTGAACCCTTGTTATTATTATTATTATTATTATTATTATTATTATTATTATTGATGATAGTGAACTGTGCATTGTGATTTTGATTGAGCAACAGCTGGAGAAGAAACCACTTGATTGAGTTAGAGAATCTTGTTTATTGGTTTGTGGTAGAAGTGGGCATTGCAGATTTATAGGTGGCAGTCTCTAATCTATTATTTTTGTCTACACTGAAGTTTCTCCATTTCTCAGTAAGATGTTCCCAATGCTTTCTTAGTGTCTGAAACATTATTACCCTGTTCTGTTCATCCAGGCCATTCCACTCAGTGCCATGTCCTGTATGATAATGTTGTGACTCTTGAACCACTGTGAATGTACTACATGTAATGAAAAAGTACCTTGGTTTCATCTTGACAATGGGTTCCAGGAATATAGATAGTGGATTATTTTATGATTTAGATTTGTTAAGTGTTAGATGATGTTTTGTGGCAAAGATGTCAAAACACTTCAATTTGTGGTGATGGCTTTATTATTTTGAAAATGAGTGGATTTAAAATATAGTAAGGCATAATTATTCATTGTCAAAATGTTGAATGGGGTGGTTGCTCAAGAAAGTCACAGGGGACTAATTAGATAGTCTTAAACATTATTTAGCTCGCCATCATTTGCCTTATATAGAACAAATCTTCAGTGAACAATGTGGTTTCATTCTTTTTAAATATCATTCATATAAGATAAATCTTTTGTTAAGGCGATGGGTTTTTGTGCTTTCAACACTACTCATATATTTCAGAATTAAGATAGCAAATTGATTCTTGTGTTGCCCTTACAATTTGGTTTTGGAAGGTGCACACAATTTTTTTTTTTTTAAATGTCACATTGCCAGCTGCTGATGTGTTAATATTGTTTCATAATATGTCACAGGCTCAAATCCGTGGCTTGGCCGGTTTTGTTGAGACAAGACAGCAATTGCTTACCTTAAAACCAAATCATCGCATGAATTGGATTGGATTCGCTGTTGCCCAGCACCTAAACTCCCAAGTATGTTTTGTGTGCTTATCTTGGTTCCTCCAATTGGTTTTATACTTTTATTTTACCTTTCTCTAGAAATTTGGGATTTACTATTATACTTTGGAAGGCAAGATAATCAAGCCATGTGGCATGTCATTTAGAAGCTGATTCTCTTTTACTCCAAATTATTGTTGAGATGCACATGAGTACATTGGTTGAGTTGGTTGTTGATGTGATGATATTTTTTGGTTTGAGCATATTCAATCGAAAGTTTTAAAGAAATTGAAAAGAAGCCAGTCCCTGCAATCTCCCTTTTAAGAAGTTCCAAGAAGTCAAGAGAGCAGCTTTCTAATTTCTCACAAAACCCCACTCTCTGCATGCCTCCAAATTCCTTTCCGATTGTTTGATCTTCGTTGCAGTATGGATTTCATGTATTTCGCATTTATTTTTACAAGGCAAGTATGTAGTGCCCTGTATTTTTATATAGAAAATTTCGGCTCTAAATAAATTTTATATTGTTTGATTTTTGCTTCAACACTGCATACTTGCTTTGTAAATTAAATATAACTAAACTTCTGTGAACGTAATAAGTATCATATAAGAAAACCCCGTGCCTTACCTACAATTATTTTTTCTTTCTCCATGGGCAGTTGCACACCCTAAATACGCTGTGCATGCGAATGCACAACACACTGAGGGCGTACAAATGCCCATGGATGCCAGCAGAATGCGAATCCACTTGGCGAATCGGTTCCTGAATATGATTTTTTCCAGGTACAATTGGAAGTTTTGGGATTTCAAATCCACTTGCCCCATTCTTTGTTAATTTCCTTCTGCTCCATGTTTTTATTCGTCTGACCTAATGAAAATCTTGAAATACTAATTTAAGAACTTTTGTTCTGATTATTTTTTCTCAGAGGTTTGTTTTGATTATTTTTTTCTCAGTGTTTGTTCTGATTATTTTTTTCCCAGAGGTATTTGTTTTGGACATTTGGGTAGGCCGAGGGTTTTTTCCTTGATAGAATGTTAGATTCATTCGATTTTATTTCGCACCTTTTGCCCTTGCTTGCCTCCCATTGTTGGAAATCTCCGGTTTTCCCATGTTCTGATTGCTGATTTATCTAATTTTTGCAGTGTTCATAGGTGTTTCTATTTGTTCTGTAATGCTTTATTTCGCTGCCCACTTGATTGGAGTCATTTCTTACTATGGAGTAATTGCTTGCTATTATGTTGAGTGCTTCAATCACCATCACCATGAGGAAACGAAGGCATCACTGGTGGAGACCCAACAAAGTGGAGGCCTGAAGTTGAACCTTTTTGCTCCGAAAATGCTCGCCCCCGCCAATTTCCGGAGAAAAAAATTTACACTCCTTTAACAGGTTTCAAGTTCGCCTACTCAGTTGCAAATTTGCCCGTCCGATGTGTGTCAATTGCTTTTTCCAATTGTGGTTCTTTATTTTCAGCTTAGAGTTTTTTTGTTTATTATTTTATTAATGGTCTAATGTATTGCAGCTCTATGACCGTCTTCTCGAATCTGTGAATTCTGAAAGATCTCATGGAATTGGAATCTCTTTGCAAAAAATCTTACTGCAAGATTCTATGCGATGAGCTGTCAGGTTTTCTCTTGTTTTTATACTGTGGTGGGGGATTTATAATTTACATATTTGTTATCGAGTTACTAGATTGATGTAGTCTACATGAATTAGGTAAAATTCTTTGTTTTGTTTTAAGTTGTGAATCCGCAAATTGCTAAAGTTTGTTCATATCATCCGTTATTCTCACATTTGCAAGCAAATTTTCAAAATCGGCAAACTTGTGATGTATTCCCCTAAATTTTTAGTTTAATGTTGAAATACGAATATTGCTCTATAGTTTCTATGTCTAATATAAAGAGTACAGACCAACACTGTTGTCTCATCTTTTTATCTTTATAAATTTGCGGTGGCACAGTTATGGACAAAGGAGGTGATTTGGTTAACATAGACCATGAGGATCCAAGTTGGTGTGTGGACGTGTGGGTCCCCAAGGAGCTGAGGAAAAGAGCGAAATTGATGGGGAGAATTATGTTGTTATAAGTAAGGATGATGTGGTGGATGTTATTGCTTATTTGATGGCAAGATGCATTTCGGCAAGCCCGAATGCAAAGGTATACAACTAATGAATTTTGGTAATGCTTTGCCGATAATATGTATTTATAACAGTCCCTTGATGATATTTATGTTTTTTCTTTGCAGAAATCGACTCCCATGGAGCTCCAAAAAAGTGGGTTTACTGTTCTGGCCTTCCACCAAATGCAAAATTCAATTGCCATGTGAGCAGTACAAATTCAATTGCCATAGCATTTGTGCTTTCCTGCTTTTTCTTCCCTTGGGCACCAGGTTTTGTAATTCGATTTGCTATCTTATCTTTCATATTCTCCTCTTCAGAAATTTGAAATTGTGAATGGTATAGTGAAAGTCGAAGGAGAGACTAAGACTCCTCCGAACAGGGACAGACCTTACTGGCAACTGAAGGTAACAGAATTGGCTTACTTCTTCTCCTTCGGGCTAATGTTTTGACATACTGACTCAGTATTATCATATGTTGAATATTATCATATCCGTAGAGAGATCCTTGATCAAACAATTTTTCATTGTGTCTGTAAGCAAGAATTAGCATCCTGACACGAGTGGTGTGGAAAACTAGAAAGCTCTTTTATTTATTTGAGGACTTTGTTTTGCATTACAGATTTATGGCAGTTTGAGTTTTGTTGCAAAAATTCAGTTATTTTTGTAATATGCAACGATTATTTTTATTTTATTTTTTGAAAGATTATTTTTTGTTTGGTGAACGTTTTGGTATTCTGTGTGTAGGATGTGAGTAATGTTCGCCAAGTTCCTGATCATCAGGTCAGTGCATTAGTAAATGTTAGAATGTTTTCTGTCTCTGTGAAGTTGCTTGTTCTGGTTTTGTGGAACCTGTTTTTGTG
>JAOANR010000012.1:11355389-11370389 GCA_030278955.1 Hygrophila difformis
ATTGGTGCTCCTTGGGAAGTGTCCAAACATATGGTGAGTTAGCATCTTCAACTTCAATGGCACATTCTTTGTCTGAAAATAGTTTACTTGACCAGGGGTATTGATTGGCATTGACCAGGAATATAAATAAGCTATATGTTATTGGTAAATCCTCTAGAAACAAATTATTGTAGATGAGAACCCACGTACACTTACCTATAATTATTTTTTCTTTCTTCATAGGCAGTTGTACATCCTTTTTACGCTGTGCGTCGCACAGTTTTCCCACTAGTACTTATAAGAAGTTGACCGATCTTGATCAAAATTCGAGTTAAAAAAACACTTGACTTAAACTTGTCGACAAATACTGAGCTCAGTCGTGTTTCAAACTTCATGTTCGAACTCAAGCTTTTGGCCTTAGGACTTAATCGAGTGCTTAGGGAAGCCCTAATTTGAGTTTGAGTTAGCTTGGTGAGTTTCCCTCAAATAAAAGCTTTAAATCAAGTTATACATTCTTTAGGGAAATCAAATGGATTTCTTAGGCTTCTCGAAAAAAAACAAAAAAAAAAGGATTTCTTAGGTCTCTTTGAGGCCCAAAATAACCTCACAATACCTCTGACTTCCAGACTTTGTTTAACTGGTTAGAATGCGATATCGTTCAAGGCAATTGTAAACTGTGGTTGATAAATCAATGCCATGGATGCAATTTATATGTAATACATGCATATAAATTATACAAATGTTTACTTCATTAGGCAAGTGGGAAAAATATGAGAAGAAACGGTTGATAAATCAATGCCATGGATGCAATTTATATGTAATACATGCATATAAATTATACAAATGTTTACTTCATTAGGCAAGTGGAATTACTGACTCTTCGGAAGCAGAAATGTCTGCAATAAGCAGGGTGTGCGAGGCTTTAATTCGGGATCAAGGATTTCCGTTACCTAAGTTGGTATTTGAATGTGACTCCATCAATGCGGTAAAATGGATAGAAGCGCCAGGAGAGATCCCATGGCGATTCAGGAATCTTGTTCGACCGATAGTGGAAGTATTGAGATTCGCCGGCGAGGTACGTGTGCAACATATTTTGAGAGAGAGGAACGGCAAGGCTGACCAACTGGCGAAGGACGGAGCAGGGGGAGTTAGGCGAATTGAAGAGTGGTGCTGAGCTATTGTAGTGGCTCTGTATCCGCCTCTGAAAGTATACTGGTGAAAGGTATTCGTGAAGGTATAGTGGTGCTGAGCTACTGTTGTGTTATTGTAGACGTAAACTCTTGAAAGTACACTGTTTCTTTATGATTTTGTATTTCTGTTGCTTAGTGTCGATGGCAAACAGAGATGTGAATGAGATGTTATTGTAATCTGGTCCTGCCTGCTTCTAGAATAAAGGATACTTTTCCCCTTAAAAAAATAAAAAATAAAAAAATAAAAAATTAGGCAAGTGGGAAAAATATGAGAAGTGTTTCTTGGTCAAATTTTGTAGATTGTGCAGCTTAGTTTATGATTTACTATTTTCAATTGAGAAAAAATTATTCAAATATTTTCATCTGTCTTTATAAGTCACATATTTTGGTCTTTGGAGCATTATTGATGAAAGTCACTTGGATGACAGTAATATTCTTAGATTGTGATTGATGCAATAATTAGGGGTGAAAGTGGGACGGATAATATCCGCCCGATCCGACACTGTATTCGATCATATTTGAATCTGAATTCGAATTTTTATATCCGGCGGATACGGGACAGGATATGGGATTGTAAATATCCGCCCGTATCCGAAAAATCCGAATATAATGCGGATATTATCCGTATTTTCTATCCGAATATCCGAAAATTTATATATATTTATATATGTATAATATAATATACTCCCTCCGTCCCAGCTAACGTGTCCTGTTTGACTTTTTGACACTGTTCATTGTTCTACTTTGACTCGATTTTATTGCATGTATATATTTCAAAAAAATAGTCGAGTTTGGTCTTGTTAGAATCGTATAGTCATGCAGTTTTAGAATATATATTTTACATAATTTTTTGTTGTATACATTTTGAGATATTACCGATTTAAAAAGTGCATTGGATTGTGTGCAAAAGTGAAACAAGACAAGTTAAGTGGGACGGAGGGAGTATTATATTAACTATAAAATAAATAAGTAAACCTATATATATAAATATAATCAAAAGCTTGAAAGCCATATGTAATTTATTAAATGAAATCATATCAATCAACTCGACTACATCATTAGGTTCTTTGCATCAAACGTCAAAACTGTAGTATGTAACATTTTGTAGTGATGTTATTTAGATGTTTTGAACAAAATAATTAATGATCTTGAAAAATTTAAAAATTTAGTTTAGCTTACATAGTAGTATATTCCGATTTCACTTAAAAAATTATAAAAAAATTTAATTTTAGTAATTATAAGATTATCCGAGTTAAAATCCGAATCCGTAGTTAAAATCCGAATCCGTCTCGTATCCGTTTCCCAAAATATTCGAATTCGTATTTGTATCCGGCCTATTCGTATCCGTCCATATTCGACAAAAAAAATATGAGATAGGATACGGGATGAGTACTATCCGCCCGTATCCGTCCCGTTTTCACCCCTAGCAATAATAGATGAAATATGCAGAGACGAGGAGGAATTATGTAGAAGCTCACAAGATTTACACGTCAATAAAAGTTGAATTATTATGTAATGTTTGGTTAATGATTTTGTTACCTTGGCATCAAAGCTTCATGTCCAAACTTGTTAATTTGATCTGGCTTTATCTAATTCAGTCATTTATTCCAAGACTGAATGTGCTGAGTTTCAGTGCATTGGGTGCTAGGTTATTTATTTTGAGTAATTTCTCCGAAAATGAGGGCGTGTTATTTTTGTTAATGTGATTATATGCTTCCATGTATATGTAATCATTAGTTTTGGAAATAATAATACATACCATTAATCAGAAAATTATCATTCTTTACTTTCCAAATTGTGTGAAATTATAATTACAGAAAACCCTTAATATGTGGTGATATGATTCGTTACATGTGCTAGAAGTTAATTATTGATGTGCTGATACTACTCCGTTCTCAAATAAGTGATCCATTTGCATAGTAGTAACTATTCATTGAGTAACTTTGATTAATTTTTTTTAACATAGTTATATAAGAAAAAACATAGTCAAGTGAGATCTTGTTAGATCCGTCTAATCACGTAGTTTTATAATATCAAATTTTTATAATTTTTATTTATGTAAAATTTGAGTTATTAACCCTTAAAAATACGTATTGGACGACGTGAAACGCAGGAATGGTGCATTTAAAAGAGAACATAGGAAGTATGATTCGTTGCATGTGCTAAATGTTACAAATGATGTGCTATGTAAATGTAGATATTGAGCATTTCAAAGTGAAACAACGCAATGATTTCATTCCTCCACAATGATGGCCAAAATCCAAAATGTTCCCTACACAGTTAAGTAATTATGCGTCGTTACCCAAAATCTAGCAGATTTCCTATACAGATTCACAAATGTCCATCATTACCAGAATATAAAATAAGAAACATAAAATTACCTTAATTATCACATCTTATAGCATATATGGTAATAAAAAATATATTAAAAATATTAGCACATTCATAACATAAACTTATCATTTCAGCTTGCACTGAATTAGCCCACAAACCCAACCATTTTTTCAAAGCTTCTAGCTTCATTGAATTGGATATTCCCCTTTTGACTTTTGTTTTGGATATAAATTACAAAATCATCATTTAAAAATAAATTAAAAATCTGCAGTCAAAAGAATTATCAATGTAAGTCCAAAATAAAATGCTTAATTCAATCCTATTAAAAGATCTCAAGGCATAAGTCCAAGCCCAAGAAAAAATATTCTAAATGGGAATCTCAATTCTTTTGACACCCCGACAGACTACCCATTCTGTAAAAATATGGCCGAAAAATCAAAATTTTGGAAATGGTATTTCGGACATTTCGAAACGAGATGACACATAAATACTCCCCCAGTCCCACTAAAAATGTCCTGTTTCATTTCTGCACACAATCCAATGCACTTTTTTTTTCGTTAATATCTCAAAACATATAGAACTAAAAATTATGCAAAATATATTATTAAACTATATGATTAGACGAATCTAACAAGATCGAACTTGACTATTTTTTTTCAAATATATACTTATAATAATATTGAGTCAAAGTTGAACAATGAATAGTGTCAAAAGTCAAACATGACACTTCTACTGGGACGGAGGGAGTATCATTTTGTATAATTTCTATCGAAGTTTTTTGAACGAAGGCAGCGGCGGTGGTGCCTGAGCAGCAACGGGCTGTTGCCCGCTGCGGAGGAGCAATGCCGTAACTGTACTGTCGCCGGTGCTGATAAGGCAGGACGGTGGTGGTGGTCACTATGTGGTGGTTGGGCAGCGTGGTGGTGTTGGATTTGAAGGAGTCTTGTTTAAGCGTAGAAAGGAGATTGTTGAGGTGATTTTGGAATTGTTAGATTGAAGGGAATTTTCTTGTTTAAAGTGTTCTATGAATATGTAGAATGTTGGAAGGATTGTTGAATGTGGTTCTTGTTGTAATTTAGGATTTTGTTGTTGAAGATGCAAAAATTGAAAATGTGTTTTATGGGTAGCCTTGAGTTTAATTGCTAAATGCTTTGATGTTCAAGTGTGCAATTGGGTTTGTGATTCTTGAAATTAAGGTTTGATTCTTGAATTTTGGGAATTGAGGGTAAGATGGTTTTAAAATGGATAGTTGAAGAATGCAATTTTTTGTTTGAATTGGGATTTATGGGATTTGTTGAAGGAATTTTGCGTATGCTAAGTTTCTTAATTTTGATGTGAAATAAACTGGAGTATGGATTTGTGTTATAAATATGTTTAGATTGTTGGTGGTTTTGATAAAATTGGAAGATGGAAGAATCCTTATTGTTGGTCTGACTAATTGTGGATGCTTCAACATTAGTGGATTGGTTTTGAATAAAAAGGAGTAAGGAGAGTAATTGTTGAAATTACTTGATAATTCTAGATGAAGGAGCTTTGATTGTTTGGCATGTTGGAGATTTGATTAAATTGGAATTGGGGATGTTTAAGGTTGGATAATTTATGAGTTCGTTGATTATCTAAACTAGGGATTGGGTTATGTTGAATTGGATGCATTCTCGGTTTTGTTTGAATGTTATGAATTTGATTTTAGCAAGCTGGGGAAGAAAAGAAAATCGGTTATTGCTAGTTTTTAGGTTATTAAATGATTTTAATTCTTGAATTTATATCCTGATTTTTATTTAGAAAATGATTGGGAGTTGAGTTGAAGAAATTGGAACATTGAAAACGCACAAGAGAATCTTAGAAGATTGATGATAAAGGCATGGTTTAGTTTGTCTTTGTAGATTAGGTAGTTAGGCCTGAATTATGTCCCATTCTAGATGATAAAGGCATGGTTTAGTTTGTCTTTGTAGATTAGGTAGTTAGGCCTGAATTATGTCCCATATGGTTATATTCCATTCTAAATTATAAGTAAGTATGAACTTACACTACAAGAAAATTCAAAAATACCGACCGAAATTACCGACCGTCAGGTTGCGGGTCGGATTTACCGACCGCAACACCGGCCGCATCTGGTGGTTGGTAAAAAGGAGCCGTTACTAGGGCCCGGCTGTTATGCCAACCACTGCGCCGACCAACATTATTGTGGTCGGTACTTTTTTCTAATTTTTTTTAAAATTTTAATTATTTTCTTAAAAAATATAATCTATCGACCGCATATGTGGTCGGTAATTTTTTTCAATTTTTTTTAAATTTTAATTACTTTTTTTAAAAAAATATAATCTACCGACCGCATTACCGAACGAATTTGCGGTCTCTAAAATTTTTTCCATTTATTTTATATTTTTATAAAATATTTCTTTGATTATTTTTAAATTTTAATTATTTATTTAATTATGGAGCCATTTAATTATTTATTTATTTTATAATTTAATTATTTATTAATTAATATAAAGAAAAAATAAATATTAAAAATATTTTTTAAATTATAGATATAGATATAATTATAATTTTGATTTTATTTCTTAAATTTAATTTAATTTAATTAATGAATTATTTTATTATTTATATAATTAAATCAGTTTTTATTTTATTTTATTGTTTATTAATTTATGCATTTATAGTTATATATATATTATATATATATAACACAATGCATATAATGACATAAAAGTTTCCGCGTCCAGGTGGCGCGCGCGGGTGAGAACCCACGAAGACCAGGGTTCGAATCCCCTCTTCAATATTTGGGGAGTACTTGTGTAACACCCCGGATTTGATAACCCAGGCCGGGGTGCCACCGCCACACCTCTCTAGCAAGACACGGTTCCTCCGAGCTTGCTAAAAAAGTTTTAGAAGCAAGTCCGGAATTACTTAAAAATGATAATGGTAGTATGAAGATCGGCTCAGCCTAGTGAACGAGATTTTTCGAAAGTTCGTATTTCAAAGTCATCAAATGGTCGATATCGCGTTTTCATAGTTCGAGTTTTCTCAAGTTCGAAAAATTCTATTCGAGGCAGTTTACACCTTTCTTAATTAAAAATTCGTCTTTTCTCCAAAAATTCTGAAATTTTTACAGTAATTCAAAAACACACACACGAACAACTTTCATGTTTTAAGTTTTTGGAAATAAGGTTCCGAAGTGAGTTGAAATTCGAGTTTACTGCAAGGAATAATTCATGTCTTAAAAACTGTTTTCGTCACAGGTTCGTGCAACGCCGGTTAAAAATTCATTTCAAAACCAATCGATGTGAAATTTTTACAGTAACTACACAACACATTAAGGAACAACTTTCATGTTTTAAGAATTTCGAAATAATGAATTCTTGGTACTCAAAAATCGAGTGCAACTCACTGCATACTCATGGCCCTTAAAATGATTTCAAACCAGTTTTAAAAACTCGGCCGTTTGACATATCAAATGAAAACCAAAATCCGTGAAATTTTATATACATAATCTAGGCACAATTATCTACAACTTTTGTTTAGGAATGCAATGTTGAATCATTCGAAAAATGGGTGAAAAACATGCATCAAGTTGAATGAAGGAATCTGTCACAGATTTAAATCGTTCGGTTCGATACAGAAAGTTCACGGTGGAATTTGGGATAGCAAAACTTAATGTCAACGGCTGAAATTTGGACACAAGATAGATAAAGGTGTTAGGAGCAACTTTTATGTTGAAACGTTTTCGGTTTGAATTCCCGAAGGTCGAGTTTTTGGCGAGTCTTTAAAATTGGACGAAAATAGGGTTTTTGAAAACCGATTTTTGTTACAAGCCTATATCTTGAGATTTAAACAACAAACAACCACGAAAATTTGTGAGTAAGGTTTTAACTTACTTAGTTAGAGAATAGGGTCGCTGGATTGGGTTTCCGGACGTCCTAGGGTCACGACGAACGGCCAACTTCTCCGATCGCTTTTTGTTCGTTTTCCGACGGGAAATCGTAGTAAAGGAAACGGGTTAGATTTTGAGTTTCTAAGTGTTATGGTCGAACTAAAACATTAATCTATGGCTTACCAAAGGTCTAGGAAGCAGAGGCCTCGTTCCGTTTGCCTCGTCGTCGCCGGAATACTCGCCGGAAAGTGGCCTCGGAGGGATTTTGGCTTGGAGAGGAGAATTTGAGAGAGTGAGGCTTTTGTTTTCTGTCCAAATGAGAATGAGGGCGCCCCAATCCGCCCTTAAGCCTTTCCCAAAGGCTGTGATCCGGTTGCCCTCGATAGGGATTGGATTTTTGGCAAGAAAATCGCCATGGAAGGAAAGTTTACACCTCCTGCACCTCTGGCGCGCTGGTGACGCGCACATAGGCCTTTGTCCGCGCGGAGCACGCGTGGTCTGCCCTGGAGTCGCGACTCCTCCGTCCGCGCGGTGGCCGCGCAGCGGCGCGCGGAGGGCGCGGGCCGGCCGGTTCGGCGGTCCGCGTGGTCCGTCGGGTCTTTTCTTCTTTTCTCGATCGGGTTTCTATCCCCTACGTTTTCGGTTCGAATTTTCGGGTCATTTCTGGGGTTAAGATTCCTTTCTAAATTTTATTTTGACTCCAATAAATTTCATATTCGAAACCTTGAATCCGTCGACTTTGAATTCATCGTCTTTCGACTCCCGTGTAGTAATTTATCTGATTAAATTACTTCCGACTTCACGGGTTTTTGGAATTAAAATTCTTTTCCTTCTTGAATTTAATTCCAATTCTTTTAACTCGATTCATGGAATTTCTTCGGCTTCCTTTCCCTCTTTTATTCCATTTTGAGTTTTTGAATCTATCGGCGTTTCATTTCCGAGCAATAATTTATTGTAATAAATTATTTTCTTTTCGGAAATAAATTTTTATTTTGCTGTAAAAATCCCGGGTATTACAGTCTACCCCCCTTAAGATTCAACTTCGTCCCCGAAGTTGCGCCCTCACTTCCTTTTGGCTCAATTTAATGTTGGGGTATTTCCATCTACCTTCCTTTAAGGATGAACGTCTTCCACGAGAAATTAATTACATTCCTTTGAATGTGAATTAAATTTCTCGGGTGTTACATCCTCTCCCCCTTAGGAATCAACTTCGTCCTCGAAGTTGGGCGTTAGCTCCTCGCGAGCTCGGTCGTTGTTTGGTTGCGTGATTGTATTATTGCGTTTTATTGTTTGTTATTATTTGACTGAACCCAGAATTGAAATTTCCAAGTTGCCTACGTACCCTGTGAAGGGATCAAGTCATTACGTAGTTCAAAACAATTTGAATTCGTTTATTTTTGATTGGATACAATTCTTAGAGTCGTACAAAAAAAAATAAATGCAGTTTGTCGATGCTTGAAAACTTCTTACGGTTACTTGGGCCGAGTGGTCACGTCCTCCCTCTTGTTTATATTTTCTATTCGCGTCCGGCAGTCACGCAGCCGATGACCATGTCGACCGCACTGAAGGCATGCTCCAGGCTGAGGGCATCCTCTCGCATAGTGTGGTTTACCACACTTTGGACATGGTGGCGCATAGTCGCCATGGTTGAAGACTATCCCATTGTTTCGTCCATTGTCGTTTTGATGTGGTCGGTCCAAGTTTCTACGGGAATGGTCCTTATTCCTCTTGTATCGTCCTTGTGGTCCTTGCTTAGTCCCACCTACCGGTTTCTGTTTCAGTCCTTGAACTCGTGCAACCGCTACTGCACGATCATACACAGCTTGTAGGTCAAGATAGTGCTCGCCCGTGATCACCTCTCTAATAGATAGGTTCAGTCCCGTCTCGAACTTCTGTGCCTTCTCTACATCAGTTGGCACCAGTCTCGGCGCGAACCGCACCAACTCCTTGAAACGGTTATAGTATTCTTGGACCGTCTTTCCTCCTTGCCTGAGTGTCAGAAATTCCTCATACATAGCAGCCTTCATGCTCATGGGATAAAAATGATCCCTAAGCAGATCCGTGAATTCTGACCATGTGTAGGGCTCGTCGTACTCTGCACGTTTCCCTTGGGTGACTTGCCACCAATCATCCACCTCGCCTCCTAGGTAGTATGAAGCTACGTGAACCTTTTCCCCGTCGGGACACTTTACGGCGTTCAACAGCTTGTCGAACGTCCGTATCCATTCCTCTAGCTGAGCCGGGTCCTCTTCGCCGGCGTAGTGGGGTGGTTGGTAAGGGTTTACCAAGGCTAAGTAGTTGACCCGGGTTACCGGTGGTGGTACACCCGCTTGTGCACGTTGCACTTCAGCATTTCCTAATACTACGAGAACTTCCTCGACAGTCCTTAGACGCTCATCCATATTGTTGGGAACATGAGGCACTCGCCCTCCTATGTTCTGAGGGATCTCATTATTGTTTGGTGTGTTGGGGAGGTCAGCGTTAGTGTTGTTTGGGATTTCCTTTCTCGATTTTCCCTTAGGTGCCATTCTCTGTTATCAACGCACGTGAAGATGAGTTTCTAATCTAAGGCAAGTTAGCGTTCAAGAAAATCTATAAGGTAGGATTGGAAAGAGGTAATAGATAGGAGAATGCTAAACTTAGGTGATCAAATTATAAGACTGAGGCAGAATTAGTTTAAAGCAAACGCTTCTAAGTCAAGGTCATGACCAATTTGAAGGTAAGAGTTTTGACACTGTTAATTCACATAAAAAAAAATTAGCGCGATATTCATGTATGTATGTATGCGAATGCATGTATGCTTTATACAATGCTACCCCAACCCCGAAAAATATTTTCGTGACTTTAAAAACTTGTTGGAAAAATTTCTATGCATATGTAAATATTTTCCATGGGTTTCAAATAAATTTTCTTCCATGGAAACAAAACTTAAAATTTAAATAATAATAATGGTACTTAAAAATTTTAAAATAATATTAATATTTGTTTAAAAATCTTGGGCCTCTATATTGGCCAAAATAATAATAATAATTTAAAAATATTTCCGGGCTCTGATACCACTTTGTAACACCCCGGATTTGATAACCCAGGCCGGGGTGCCACCGCCACACCTCCCTAGCAAGACACGGTTCCTCCGAGCTTGCTAAAGAGATGCAAGGCTATAGGTGTTGGAAAAAGTTTTAGAAGCAAGTCCGGAATTACTTAAAAATGATAATGTAATATCATCCATACATGATAATAAAAATAATAGGTTGCAGCGGAAATTAAATACAGGGCCGACATGGCCAAAACTCGGGTTAACAAGCCCGTATGCAAGTCATGTAGAACAAATAATTAAATACCCAAAGTGATCCCCGATGCATGATCATGCTCCGTACTCTGTAATGGAAAAATGAACAACGGGGTTTATCAGTATATAAAATACTGAGTAAGTTAAGCCCTAACAAAGCAATTTAAGGGGTTACATGTGTTTAAATCCAAAGATTCACTTGTCATGCATTACTTTAAAAATCCATATTTTATTCGCAGCGGAAAACATGTTTAATTATTCAAGACGACAATGCATAATTTAAAAGACTAAATTTTAAAGGCGGAATTTAAAGGCATAATTTAATGACGTAATTTAAATGCGTAATTTAAAAACATGATACAAAAGATTTAAGCGTAATCAACACTCACACAAGTCTTTTATATTTTATCCCGCAACTAAGAAGAGGACACCACACAAGAGAGATCACTAACGAGGCAATCTCAAAAATCATAATCAGTTAGCCGGTGAACCGGCGGCCGCAGCCATATCAGTATTGACTGCCGTTTTGGCTAGCCATGTATCTCGATTGCCATTTCGGCAAGCCGTGTGTATCTACTGTCAATTTGACAGGCATGTATATCAACTGTCGTTTGACAGGCCTTTCAAACGGTTTCACTACCACTCGGGCAGGCCGTATATTTCTCACTGCCGTTTTGGCAGGCCATGTGCACAACTGCCGTTTTGGCATAATAAGGAGATCACTAACGAGGCAATCTCAGATAGTAAGGAGACCACTAACGAGGCAGTCTCAAAGATAATGGTAGTATGAAGATCGGCTCAGCCTAGTGAACGGGATTTTTCGAAAGTTCGTATTTCAAAGTCATCAAATGGTCGATATCGCGTTTTCATAGTTCGAGTTTTCTCAAGTTCGAAAAATCCTATTCGAGGCAGTTTACACCTTTCTTAATTAAAAATTCGTCTTTTCTCCAAAAATTCTGAAATTTTTACAGTAATTCAAAAACACACACACGAACAACTTTCATGTTTTAAGTTTTTGGAAATAAGGTTCCGAAGTGAGTTGAAATTCGAGTTTACTGCAAGGAATAATTCATGTCTTAAAAACTGTTTTCGTCACAGGTTCGTGCAACGCCGATTAAAAATTCATTTCAAAACCAATCAATGTGAAATTTTTACAGTAACTACACAACACATTAAAGAACAACTTTCATGTTTTAAGAATTTGGAAATAATGAATTCTTGGTACTCAAAAATCGAGTGCAACTCACTGCATACTCATGGCCCTTAAAACGATTTCAAAACAGTTTTAAAAACTCGGCCGTTTGACATATCAAATGAAAACCAAAATCCGTGAAATTTTATATGCATAATCTAGACACAATTATCTACAACTTTTGTTTAGGAATGCAAAGTTGAATCATTCGAATAATGGGTGAAAAACATGCATCAACTTGAATGAAGGAATCTGTCACAGATTTAAATCGTTCGGTTCGATACAGAAAGTTCACGGCGGAATTTGGGATAGCAAAACTTAATATCAACGGCTGAAATTTGGACACAAGATAGATAAAGGTGTTAGGAGCAACTTTTATGTTGAAAAGTTTTCGGTTTGAATTCCCGAAGGTCGAGTTTTTGGCGAGTCTTTAAAATTGGACGAAAATAGGGTTTTTGAAAACCGATTTTTGTTACAAGCCTATATCTTGAGATTTAAACAACAAACAACCACGAAAATTTGTGAGTAAGGTTTTAACTTACTTAGTTAGAGAATAGGGTCGCTGGATTGGGTTTCCGGACGTCCTAGGGTCACGACGAACGGCCAACTTCTCCGATCGCTTTTTGTTCGTTTTCCGACGGGAAATCGTAGTAAAGGAAACGGGTTAGATTTTGAGTTTCTAAGTGTTATGGACGAACTAAAACATTACTATATGGCTTACCAAAGGTCTAGGAAGCAGAGGCCTCGTCCCGTTTGCCTCGTCGTCGCCGGAATACTCGCCGGAAAGTGGCCTCGGAGGGATTTTGGCTTGGAGAGGAGAATTTGAGAGAGTGAGGCTTTTGTTTTCTGTCCAAATGAGAATGAGGGCGCCCCAATCCGCCCTTAAGCCTTTCCCAAAGGCTGTGATCCGGTTGCCCTCGATAGGGATTGGATTTTTGGCAAGAAAATCGCCATGGAAGGAAAGTTTACACCTCCTGCACCTCTGGCGCGCTGGTGACGCGCACATAGGCCTTTGTCCGCGCGGAGCACGTGTGGTCTGCCCTGGAGTCGCGACTCCTCCGTCCGCGCGGTGGCCGCGCGGCGGCGCGCGGAGGGCGCGGGCCGGCCGGACCGGCCGGTTCGGCGGTCCGCGTGATCCGTCGGGTCTTTTCTTCTTTTCTCGATCGGGTTTCTATCCCCTACGTTTTCGGTTCGAATTTTCGGGTCATTTCTGGGGTTAAGATTCCTTTCTAAATTTTATTTTGACTCCAATGAATTTCATATTCGAAACCTTGAATCCGTCGACTTTGAATTCATCGTCTTTCGACTCCCGTGTAGTAATTTATCTGATTAAATTACTTCCGACTTCACGGGTTTTTGGAATTAAAATTCTTTTCCTTCTTGAATTTAATTCCAATTCTTTTAACTCGATTCATGGAATTTCTTCGGCTTCCTTTCCCTCTTTTATTCCATTTTGAGTTTTTGAATCTATCGGCGTTTCATTTCCGAGCAATAATTTATTGTAATAAATTATTTTCTTTTCGGAAATAAATTTTTATTTTGCTGTAAAAATCCCGGGTATTACAGTCTACCCCCCTTAATATTCAACTTCGTCCCCGAAGTTGCGCCCTCACTTCCTTTTGGCTCAATTTAATGTTGGGGTATTTCCATCTACCTTCCTTTAAGGATGAACGTCTTCCACGAGAAATTAATTACATTCCTTTGAATGTGAATTAAATTTCTCGGGTGTTACAACTTGTGAAGGATTTATTATATATGACACATGGCGGGTTTCCATTGGTAATGTTGAAGGGTTGGCAAAGTGGTTAGGGTTGAGGATGGTAATGGTGAGGTGGGCGGTTCGAGCCCTCCCGAAGACATTTTTCATAAAATAGAATTACCGACCGCAATTTGCGGTCGGTAATTCGGTCGGGAAAATTACCGACCACCGTGCGGTCGGTAATGCAGTCGGCAAGTTCCCGACGGCAAGTTTTTTTGGTCGGAGGAAAAATACCTACCAAGGTATTACCGACCGACCCTTGCGGTCGGTGGTGCGGTCGGTAAGTCCTGAAATGACCCGCATCCCGGGGGTTACCGACCGCACGTGCGGTCGGTAAACACAATTATTCTTGTAGTGTTATAGTATGTTAACCTATGCCTTAGGATGCGATCCTAGTTAGTTTATGCCTTAGATTTAGAAATATATATGACTAAATTGGCTCTCTAGGGATCTATTGCCCGTCATGCTAGAATTAGGGAAAAATTAACATTTTGATCCCTTAACTTTAAAAATTCACCAAGTTAGTCATCTTTCTTTCAATTGGAAAAATTGGACCGTAAAGTTTGATAATTTATCCAATTTAGTCCTTGTGGCATAATTAACATAATTAACTTCTAAATGAAGCCTATGTGGCAAGAATTAAGCCATTTAAACACCAAAATCTTCCAACTCACATACAAATGGGTCTCACAACCGGACAACCCTAATTTAATTGAGTCAAATACACCACTCAACCCATTTCTTCCAAACACCGCCCCCCCCCCCTTTTTTTTCTTCCAAAAACCCGTTTCTTACACCAAAACTATCTCCCACGGTCATCTTGTTGCAAGAAATCAATGAGTAGCAAGGAAAGGCGTCCTGCTGCTGCCTAGACAGGGGAGACACCATACGGGATGGGAAGGGCTAACGGGTGGAGGTTGCTGCTGCTGAAGCGAATGAGACTCCAGAAGGGAAGGGCGGAAGGCTTGCGTCTTTGCTGCTGTTACTGTTGACGGCGGCAGGCGAAGACAACGAGGGTGGAGGCCGGAGCGAGCATGGGAGTGTGGGAGAGAAGCGGTAGTGCGAGAAGATGATGAGAAGCGAGCAGCGGCGCCAGTGAGAACCAAGCCCAGGGAACAGAGGAAGGCGGAGACAGAAGACTGGTGGCAGAGGCGGCCGTGCATTGTCGGTCTAAGGCGGAACAACTGATTTTAGTGATTTGGGATTAGGGATTTGTCGAAGAAGATTGAAAATGCTGGGATGGTCGCGGGTTAGATTCGGAAAAGCCAGGTTTAGGGTAGACCTGGTTGTAAGACCCATTTGTGTGTGAGTTGGAAGATTTTGGTGTTTAAGTGGCTTAATTCTTGCCACATAGGCTTCATTTAGAAGTTAATTATGTTAATT